>JBAIZZ010000298.1:1398477-1444847 GCA_037355905.1 Heliconius aoede
AAATGAAAATATAGCCAACTGCTACTACAAACATTCTATAAAACTTAATCAATTCACAGCTAGTCCAGAAGTGCCTCAAAGTGAATACCCGTAATATCCTTAATCTAAAGACACTACTAGTTTACGACCTATTAATTAACTAAATACAGACCAATAGAGCCTTTAGTTAGACAACGCTGAAGTTTCTGTGAATAGAAAAGTTCGCACGGACTCGCTGGAAGTTTTACCTTTAAAAATGAATTTTATGTATAACATTTTGTATTTAAAGTACAGAAATGTACAAAGCGAAAGGGTAAAAATTCTGAGTTTTAAATTTATTTTTTTATGTTGGAACTTGTTGGATCGCGCAAATGTTGTATGCTTTAATGCTACTAGCGTTCTTCTGGATTTGCTCAGGCTAAAAATATTTTTCTTTTATTTTGAAAATATGAGATTTTTTTTTATCTTAACATTTTTTTTTAATTTCGTTAACTAATATAATATCATATATGTTTACGAATATAATATTATTATATATATAAGAACGAACGGACGGAGTGGCGAACATTAGCGGAAGCCTATGTCTAGCAGTGGACTTCGAAAGGCTGATGGATGGGTGGATGGATATATTCACGATGTGATGAATCGATTTTTATAGGGCTTTTACTATTTTTATATAGAAAAATGTGGAGCATTATATAGGCTAAAAGGTGTAAGTATAATAGTATTGACAATTATACTAAAAATATCAACGAACTTTCAGAATAATAAAAAATATCTTTGAATTTAAATAATATCAAGTAAATTAATAACCCTACAGGTCAAATCTTAAGCCTCGGGCGGGACATTACTATCAAAATATTTAATGAATTCCTAGGATAGTTCTACAGAGCGGCCTTCTTGATTATCACAGATCTAAATTATGAGAAAATTATAATTGATTTAGACACATACCTATCTTTTATAAAACATTTTTACTGTTAGTATTAAAAATATGAATTTTAATTTATTTATCATATTATTTAGTCGTGATCATTCGAATTGAATCGCCCAAAGTTTTTAAAACTAAAGGCATTGCAAGCTTACAGCTATTAGTTAACTAAATATAGACCAATAAATGCAGCCAGACAGTTTCCTATCAGCAAAGTTTATTTTGTAAGTTAGTTGGAGTTTTAGCGTTAAAAGTTTGTGAAGCTAGGGAATAGGGGTATATCACCTTTAAAAATGTTTAACGTATAAAATTTTAATGTGATCTAAAATTCCCACTAATATATAGAAATATAAATATTCCATAGTCAAAATATTGTTAAAAATCGTTGTGACTACTGCTTTCGTTACAGATTGAATCGTCAACAGGTAACACTTATAAATAAAAAAAACATGTGTGAGTCAGGCTTGCCCGCCGAGGTCTCGAGCTTTTTTTGAAATTCAAGCCAGCCAGAGAGCTCTTTCATCTGATAACTCATTTGAACTAGCGGCGTTAATACAAAGTAGATACTACCTACCAAATTTCATAATTCTGGGTCAACCGAAAGTACGTTATTAAATTTGATTCCCTTTATAGTGTCAAAATGCGCGTTTTTTGCGAGATAAATGGCCATATATTTTCTTAAGTCAGAGAAGAAATACGATTTTTCAGGAAATCTAGAGACCGTAGATCAGAGTATATGGTTTGAATTTCAATATCTTCGATATAAATGCTTTTGACAGACAAACGGACGTTAGTTAAATTGTTATTATCTCAGTTTTGTTTTATGTCCTGCATATGATAATGTTGATAGAGAGAACCTAGTATCAAGGCATTCTGTTTCCCATTTTCGTGTTACGTGTTGACGATGTAAGAAAATATGTACGTGAAATCATATTTAATTATTATTTTTTAAGCTCAGAGCTAGTAAACAAATAAGGTTTTGTAAGTATAGTATACAATTCTAGAATATACTAAACTTATCAGTCTATGTAATATATATATCCGAGAAGGGTAAGTCCGATAACAAACGAGCACGACTTCCATCACTAGGTGGCTATATTTGTACCCGTCACGTCCCCACTCGGGACAGTAAGGAATAGGAGGCACTTGATTTATTCGCTATTGCAGGAAAACCTGCAATAGGTGACACATAAGCGAAAATTGTTGGTTAAAATGAATTTCCTTTTGCAATTTTCACAAACATGGAAACACGCCATCTGCAGAAACCATACTTCGACACGTCAGGTCTTCGAGAAGTATCTAAAACGGTGACATATTTCATTAACTGTTGACTCAAAATAGTTTCTATATCGTAAAATTTAAAGAAAAATCAATTGAAGAAAATATCGCAACTATACTAATAAAAACATAATTAAGAATATTTTGTCAAACAATTTAATCAAGCCAACCAGCAGGATAGGTAGAAGGAACCTAGTGTTAAGACACTTCTCATCCCACTTTCCTGGAGGATTCTGGAGACATCAATGCGTGATATGTGGTGGAACTCAACACTGGATTTTTCCCTTGACACCAGAACAAATAAATATTTCATTTTTATTTCGAGTAGGTGGTTTACAGTCACACGCTTATGCCCCTGTGCCACAACAGGCCCCTATGTAAACGTATACTGAAAACTTAGTTAAGTAATAAAATTGACTTAATAGTGCAGTAAAATTTCAACTATTATATTATATACAGTTGATAGTCTCATTTTCATATATCAAGTAAACGTATTAAAGGGATAATACCCTCGTAGCCGAACCACAAAATATCGGGTGGAGCGCAGTAAATCCCTCGCTCTTGACGCTACGCTGTAGCTACGACCGCTACGCCGCACCGTTACTTATGTGTATGGATCTTATTAGTGATCATATACATTATTTTGTTTTTATATTAATAACATTACAAATATAAAAACATAATGTTTTTATATTTGTAAATATTCCTTTTAATATATATTATTTTTTTATATTATATATATTTTATATATAATTATTAATTATTTTTTATATTTTATATTATTTTTTTTTGTTTCCGCCTCTCAATAGGCAATGCGTCCAGAATTCTGTGGAATGTGGGGAGCGATTGTGTAACGCTAGGTTTCTTAAAACTTAATAGAAATTATTTGCCTTAAGTTAGACAAATTGCATTGTGCGCGCATAGAAATAGTGAAAGTGGGTTATAATAAAACAAAAAAATGTGCATTGCAATTTAAAAAAGAAAAGATAAAAAAATCTCAAAATAGTATTAAGGCCAACTATCACGTGCAGGTGAAGTAAATTGATCTTAAAACATGTGCCAATAGTTCTAGAATAGAATTCTAATACCACATGTAAAGCTTAGGTAGGTGTAATGAAAAGGTAGTTAGGTATAACAAATCGCTTAATATTCAGAGCAATTTTTCACAAGTGGATGTCGACGGCCGCGTGACTCGAGGGTAACAAAATTACACTTGCACCCGTCGCAGGGAAACACATTCATGTATGAAGGAAGAATAAAAAATTTTATTCCTTTATATGAACTTTTGTATTTCGGTAACATTTTTAATCAAATTAATATATTCCCTTTTCTATGTTGAGCTTAGTGAATGTGTGAAGTTTTAGGTGGGAAAACTCATGGTTTTTCTATAGTTGTGTGTGTAATATTTATATATTTTGATCATAAATATTATGTAATTAGAAATCTGTATGTCTCCAAACAAAAAAAAGTCACTCAAAACAGAATGTACGCGTGAAAATAAAAATTGAATATTTTATTTTTACGCAACGACTGAAATAGTATAGCAGCAAGGAACTTAGCACTCCAGTGCACATCTTGCGAACAGCAGGTGTCGAGGGAGAGCCCCTAGATGAGGGGGCGCAAGCATTTACAGGATTTTTTGTCGATTTAGACGTCTTATGACTTGCTGAAAATCCATTATGACTATTACTGTTATATTGTGGGATAGGATATATTCGTTATGTAAAGTGTGTATTTTATATACAGGCTGGAAGTGTCTACGATCCTTTTACGGGATATTCAAACCCATACCCAAAGGAATTAATCCAGATACCTTGTTTTTGTATTTTTTTTACTCATTTTAGCGAAAATCGAACAAGCAACGTTAACCATAGAAACAGCTTTGAAAATATGTTTACCATTATAAAATTATCTAGATTCCTTATATTATTCCTTATACTCGTATTTCAGGACATATTGTCCGTGTTTAATACATTGCATGCTAAGAACTATAGATTTTTTTTCAACCACTCATTAAAATTTATTATCAGCATTTTTAAAATGCAACATGCAACCATTACGTTTAAACTTCTACGAGAAACTATTTATTGTAATGTTTTACAAATAGTTATTATATATGATACGGAAGTCAATTATATGTTATATGAAGTATGAATATACTCAATCTTTATATCAATTAGTTACATAATAGAGTAAACTAGATTTCTTTATTAACTCTATTTTATTAAATAGAGTAAAATAGAGTTAATAATGTAAACAAAGTTATTCATCGATATTTACATAGTAGAAGCCTCTGGATGTATACACCATATTCGTAGGTTCCATTCCCAGTTAGGGGAAGGAAAAGAAAAGGAAGAAATTACTCTCATTTCTCTGCTCTATAAGTACAGATAAAAATTTTGTATTCTAACATATAGCGCGTAATATTTCTATTTCGGGTGGAAAGCGGAGAATGAAGTAGATATTTTACATGGCATCTTGGCTTGGCTCTCTCTACGATGCTGTATGCAGAATAAATTGTGAATTTGAAAAGTATATTGAAAAAAAAATTAAGATCATCTTTATTAGTAATATCAGAGAAATAAAAAATATGTGTATTAAGCTGCATTCTACGTTAAATAAATTTTATATAACATTAATCTTTAATTCACTATTACCAGATCTTAGGAGTTTATCTTCATAGGTCTATATTTAAATGGTTCAGACATGCACGACCGAACGGAAGGTAATAAATCGAAGAAAATTTATTGCTCTTATCTGATAACAGTTTGTTACTTACAATTAAAATGGTTACGTTTTAAACGTGATAGAATGTAATGTAATATAATATTTGTATATTATTAAATATATATACAAATATTAGGCGTTGAGTTCCGCCATTTAAGCCGCAATACTTCGTAGACTCGGGGGAATTGGGAACGGAGTGTCTTAACATGAGGTTCCCTACGCTTATAGCGAGATAAAGTGTGAAGCTAAAAATGCACAAACTTCTTACGCGATTTTTATTGTATTTATATACTTACGACAAGGACACTTTCTTATATTCTTAATTTCCCATTACATCCATTCACACAAAACTTTTTTCTATATTATAAAGGGGAAAGATTTGTATGTATGTTTGTATTGTTTTCACACAAAATCTGCCGGACCGATTTCAAAAACTCTTTCATTAAAAAAAAACAGTAGAAAGCTGCATCTTCACTAAGCTACAGACTTTATTACATTTTAAAAAAAATAGGGATCTCTAATAAAAATGCAATAATGTAACCAAAGGTACGAAAAAAATTATTCAGATATATCTCTGATATATAAGTAACTCTTCAGATATATAAGTGCGCTGCAAGCATATATAGATAATATATACTTGCAACTTACGTTCTTGCTTAAATAGATAATTTAAGCAGGAACGTAATTCTGTGCACTTATTAAACAAGTAATTTATAAGTTTAAACGGTCGAAGCTGTGAGCTGGTCACTAGTATTTAATAAAAAGATACCAATCTATTTGTTCGATACTAGAACTGAATTTACAACCTAAAATTCAAAATAGTTAATAGTTGTACGTCCTACACTCAACACGCACCGAATCAAAACACAAATTGTTCTGTCAATCACGGTGCAGCCCTCGTATGCACTATGCCCTATGCAGTTCTTGTTCAC
Organism: Heliconius aoede; assembly: GCA_037355905.1. Taxonomy (NCBI): domain Eukaryota; kingdom Metazoa; phylum Arthropoda; class Insecta; order Lepidoptera; family Nymphalidae; genus Heliconius; species Heliconius aoede. Next base: position 1,404,325 of record JBAIZZ010000298.1, read on the forward strand.
TCTGATTTCAAAAGAAAGGGATGCCACTGCACGCTCTCACATATCAACGAATATTCGTTCTAGAATCGCCTTTTAAGTGAGAAGGTGGTATCGACGATAAATAAAGATATGATAAATTATAATGGCATATCTTTTTATTTATAATTCTCGTATCGTTTCAAAAAATATCTATTGTCATTATAAAACATACAAATACATGCGTCCATGTTTAATAATATAGAAAATCAATTAACTCGTTCACGTTAAAGAAATAAAATCAACGTAAGGGAAAGTTAAACAGTTTATTCGCTTAGAAATAGAGTAATCAATGAGCAAAGAATTTGTAAGGCAAATAACTCTAACTATATTACTAACAAGCGAAATGATAAAGGCGACTGCACGCTATGGGTATTTACTTAAAGCAAACTTATTTCATTTCCTTTCAGATACCAATGGAAGAGTATAAAATATTTAAAATATTAACGTAACATTTGTAAATTTCTCTATATTTAGCTGATAGTTGCTAGTTTGAAGTAAACAAGACGTTGACTTCTGCCACTCAACAGGCAATACCTCGATTTTGGACGAAAAAATTTAATGAAAAAAATAAAAAATTCAGGAAAAAGTATGGACAAACAGATTGTTTTGTGTGATGACAAACTATCCTTTGTCATCTGTCAGTGTCAGTGATATCTCACACACATATAAAAACATACATCTCATATAAGTTATATAGCGCCAAAAATATTTATTATTATGAAAAATTTAATAATAAATTGATTTTCAGAACTAAATAAGTAAAAGGACAAATTACTTACGTGTATCCACATAATTGTAACCACAAAAGTAGAAATAACAAGAGCTTTTATACAATTCCTACCTAGCGTGCCTTTAGGGACGTAAAACCTGCGTCGTCCCTTCGCAGAAGAGTAAGGAGCGCATTCCTAAATAATGAATTCGGGATCTTAGGACATTTTGAAAAGGAATTATATATCATAACGTATAATTTTTATTTTACCTACTCTCGAGTTTCTATATAAACAAAAATATATGTACAATGTACCTACGTATATACTGATATTGGCATTTTTTTTATTTCTTAGTAAGGTTAAGTATCTTGTTTTTACTTTTTTTTTCAGTGAAAATATTTTTTTCAATTTTAGTATAATGTATATATATATATTTTATATATACTACATGATTAGAAGTAATAATGCCATAGTTTTTTCTTCGAAAAAGACCATAAATACTGACACACAATTATTTTATCTATATACCAAATACCTAAGTGTAAAATGAAAATATGTAGGGTTAAATTAGGGCCTAACCGCACGAGCCAAGGGTTATTTAAAATGCCTTACGGTTTCAGCAGCGGTCAAACCCAGACGAACATCAATGAATTATTGATGGCCACTGCTAGATGAGCTCCATTTATTAATCTGTCCATAATATGTATGAGAGAGATGTGAATGTGTGTGTGCATGTGTGTATGTAAAAATGTATTTATCGAATAGGGTGTTCAACTATCAAGCTGTATGGTTGGCGGTTTAAATTCCGCTTATTTGTTTAGCATTTAAGTTTCTTGGTTGAGGATGTTATTGGGTTCGATTCACATTTGAGGTAAAGAAATAATTAACATTTTCTTCTAGCAACACCTGGCGTTAAGTTCCACCAAGTGCATGGGAAATGAAATATCTTGGACACTAGGTTCCCAAATTCCATCTGCCTATCTTGCTATGTGCGGGGCAATTTAAACTTATTATATATTCCGAGTTATTACTACAGTGTAGCTTTCACGTCATTGAGGTATACTTAAAAGCTCTTCTCTGGGAAATTATGACAGATGAAATCCGAAGAGCAAAGATTTTCACATTCAAGCTTACATGATGAAGACGTCTTCAATCCCTTGAGCTTTCTCCCCTTGTCAGATGGGCTTTCACTATTGGATATCTGTGAGGTTATAAATGTTGCACATTTATTATATTGTATTTTTGTATTATTATGACAATTCTTCTTAGCCACAAACTTTAATATCGACTACGCTAAATTAACCTTTAACTTGTAATTGTGTCATTCATTCTTATTTAAAGATATTTTAAAATAGATTTGAAATTTCACAAATTTGAAAATTCTTCAAACGAATTGATTAAACGTACCAGCCGAATTTGAAGGTTCTTCAATCATCCTCCTTTTTGAAGTTCCTAAAAATTATTAGTCTTGTAATGACATTTATAGAATATATTTTATTTATAAAGTAGAAACAGCGTCTAACTGTAACGTGGTGGTTATAGATTCGATTCCCACTCGGAGCATTGTATGATGTTTTGATTACCCCACTCAGCTATCCTTTGTAGAATACAAAGTGAAGATGGACAGCTATTGGCAAAATGTACCTGCAAACAGTGGAAGAAAATAAAATTATGTTAAAGCAAGGAATATTATTTAGACCAGAAACTTGGGTGAAATCAATAGCACGCGTGGTGCAAAATAAAACTTATCATATTGTTTATTAAAACTTAAAGTTGAAAGTCTTTTAATTAAAATTTAACAAAAGAGTTAAGTTTTTTTAATAATAATTAATATAATTATTTACTAGTATTAAAGACTAATAATCTCTTCATACTTATTTTTAGAGATGCGTACCTCAAAAAAAAAAATTATTTTTATCTGTTGGACACACGGAACTAACAGACATTTATTCGTTTGTTCTTCCATTTGCTATGTAAGTATTTTAATATATTTACATACTTTATATATGAAAATAAAAAAAATATAAGTAAACGCTAATGCTAAAGCGCTACCGCCTATATCTTGTACACAAGAAAACAGAAACTAACCTTTAGTTTTAAGTAAAGGAGCAAACAGCTCCAGGGTAAGTAAATATGCTGACGAAGGATAGAGGCACAGACACACCTCGTCGTTTGTATCCTGGTCTTATATTTACCGGTTTTTATCTGTCACTGACAGCCGAAGGGACAGCCTTTAAGTAAACCCTTTGATGATATTGACTTTGAATATGCTTTTTGTGGTTTATTCGGTATTTTTATATATATTTTCTTGTTTTAATTTTGATTTAATTTTTTATTTTGCAGTTCAAATTAAAATATTACATTTCTTTTGCGTGTTGCAAACACTTAGTAGCTTCTATCACAATATTTTTGAGACAGTCGTGGCGCAGCGGCACAAGAGTGTGACTGTATCGCGACAGTTGTGGGTTCGATCCCCACTCGAGGAAGTGAAATATTTATCAACGTTTGTATTTTGCGAGGCAAAGCGCGGCGTTGTGTCCTGCCACTCAACACGCAATGCCTCACAGAAATAGGCAGTAAATGAAGAACAGAGTGTCTTAACATGAGGTTACCTCTGCCTATCCTGATGTGTGCGGGATACAGCGTGAAGTTGAATATTTGTCCTCATCTTTTGTTCTTTATTCAAAAATTGTGGTCTAAAGGGCGGGACCTAAACTCTAATCAAGGCAAGGCAATCCATACGTATATTTTTCGAAAGTTGTTTTAAAATTGAAAAGTATGCTGAAAGTTTATTATTTTATATACGAGTATAGCTCTACCCAGCGAAAACCATCAATTAAAATATAAAATAAACTCGATGCCAGCATAATATATTTTATTCAATCTTTTATAATGATATTTATTAAAAAACTATAGAAAATGACCTCTCATAATAATTAAACATAACTCCACCTAGAAAATAATTTCCCCATATTCATTATAGAAATGAGAAGAGGACGCTTTTTCTATTAAAAGGTAATATAAAATATAAAACGCTGTACACTCATAATGTGGGGGATCATCCGTCAGCTCGATGCAGCGTCAGCTGAATTGAACGAGAGGGTATTGTCAGGCCCTCTGAATTTAACGTAGGGGAACGTAAAGTAGACAAGCGACTTATGTATTAGAATTTTCATATTCTGAAAGTTTTAATATGGCTCGTAATGCGTAACTACAGTAAAATTATGGATTTAGTGTGTCGTAGACTGAAGTCATTTTAAATATATGAAATGTCTATTCTTTATGTAAAAAAAAACATGAAATAAACTTACGACAGACCGAGTACAGTCGAGCCCATCCCAAATGTCTCTGTCATTATTTTAATATTTGTGGCTTCTTATTTTAATTCGGGATCTTTTTTACAAATACATACCTAGAAAAAATTAAGAATGTCTAAATTCTAAGGTTAGTTTAAGTAGGTAGGATAAGAAAAAAAAATTAAATCTAGAAATAAATAAAGTTAAATAAAAAAATGGTTTAACCCACCCACAATTTAATTCGAAACCTTTGTTAAAATAAAGAATAAAGTCATATATGACTGTATATTCTCAAATTTACGCTTTCAATAATGCCAGAACTGGTTTGGCCGAGGTCCAGTACATGAATATAAAAATGCTTAACCTGTCAAACGTTTTGCCAAATAGGTACAAGTACATAGTCTAAGCTATTTTCATAAATAAGATCGTAATCAGGAAAATTCTGTTTATTTAAGTTAATAAATAATACAACAGTGTTCATAGAAAAATTATATTAGAAAAATATTTTAAATTATTACTCATAGAAATAGAAGAAGTATATATACATACTTATTTGTCTATTACCATAAATTTTGTGTCATTTTCTCATTTTTCAGTATAGAATGAAATTTATGTCGATTTTTTCCTTAAAAAACCTAAACGAGAAGCAGATATCAGTTTCTTTTTCTCTTTACGTTCGTTTCTAATTTAAATAATTTGAAAATATTGTCAGCTGAAAATTATTATAAGCAGCCATAATTTAAAAAATTACTTATTAACTAGAAATTTCTTTCAAACATCTAGTCTAATGACCACATCTTACTTTAAGTTGACTAAGCTTTTGTGTCATTCTACTTAAGCGTGTAACACAATTACCACGAGTCCAGTAAAGGAAGTTAGCGTATTCAGAACGAGCAGTCCGTGAAAAGGGCAGACATGTGGTCACCCTTGCAGGCTAATGAAAATTCTTTGCGCAAATATTTGAACATACGCCCGTAAGTGACAAGTTTAATGGAATTGATGTACTACTACATACTTTTGAGGAAGATTTTGCGTTGCCATTTCTATTTTTATTAGGATAAAAGCGATGATGAATATTTTTTTGTAATAATAAACATATAATATGAATAAAAAAAATGTTTAATATACTTAAATAAAACTCGATTATATTTCTAAGATAAAACTATTAAAATAGCGATATATTTCGTTAATGTACGATTGTTTATTTCTTTTTTCGATCTCATTTTCCGGGCAAGTAATAACTTATACTTGGATTTTATCCAAACGAATCTTCGGAATGCTCTTGAAATGAAGGAGGGTGGTACATGACCGCTAAAGTAACTTTATACGCGTGTCTAATTCGAGCAGCACCAATAAGGAACGTTTTATTTTATGGAGACTTCTTATAGCGATAGTTTTGTCACACATTTATTATGCCATTAACATATTATACTGAGATCTATTGCTTAGTAATATGAAATAAGGCAGACATATAAAAAATGCAATTTACAAAATGGTGTATTATAAATGATTGAAATATTTATTAGTTTTTATAAAACATATTACAAAATCATATTTGCTCCTTTTTTTTGCTCGTCTTATTGTATATTTTATTGCATTTACAAAGATTTATGCATTTCTTATAAGATCTCCTTATTGTATGCTTGTCTGTCTGTCAAGAGCTTTTTTCTCAGGAACGCTTAGAGATAATGAGATGCAATTCAGTCCATTTATTCAGATCTACGGTCCTATGATTTTCTTAAAAACGCGTTTTTTTACACTATAATGGGAATCAATATTAATAGGGTACTTTCGGTTGATAACTATACATTTGTGGTTAAATCCTAAAAAATAATAGCTCTTATAGGTGGGTAAATTTGGTATTAAAGATGTTAGTTCAAGTGAGGTATTAGATGAAAGGGGTTATGCTTGAATGTCAGAAAAAGTTCGAGATCTCCAATTTTTGTACGATACCCTCAGTGGGCCAGCCTGCTTGTTCGGTTTTTTTTAAATTAATTTTTATTCGGTGAGTACAAAACTATCTAAAAATCTAGGTTAAAATTTGAAATATTTGTATCAGCGAAGACATGTCTATGAAATGCATGGCTATGGATTAAATTTCTCTCTAGGAAAATCTTTTACGTATATACAATTGATGTTTAGAAAAAATGCGTCGTTAGTTTCCGCCACACAGCGTGTAATATATCTGAATGAGTGGAAAGGGAAGACCAGAGTAATTTATTATTAGGTATTTTGTATTTATGGAGGAAAAAGAATAAAATATAAGAAAAAAACAAATATCTTTCATATCTCTGCCGATAAATGTAACAAAAATATGTATCTTTTCAAATGAATTAAAAACATTCAAACAAAATTATCATTTTTTTACATTTTGTATTTAGTTTTTTTCGTGTAGTTTTTATTTTAGTTTATATTATAAAGAAGTTGAATAATTTATGATTTAAACAAAATAAGGTAAGTTAAAGTATCTTATATCGAGAATGTGGACATCGGACGGACAAGTAAGTAACCAATTAAAATACTATTTAATGCTATTTTTTAGGTATTCCTTATATATTATATAAGGACTACAGAGGCTGTATGGCCAGCGGTACAACTTACACTTAAAAACACTACATTTGACGGTTCAATCCCCGCTATGAGAAATAAAATATATTAATTTTCTTTTTTGAGAGGCGTTGAATACGAGCACTTAGCACACAACGTCTTGAAATTTCGCAATTCGTGAAAAGTGCATTCATGAAACTGCTGCTACTGCTATTTGATTTAGACTATCAGACTTCCAGACTTCCAGAAAACCTGGGAAGCGTTCTAGAACGGTACACCACCAACGAAGTGGACTCCAGACGATAGGTCATTAGTAATCGATAATGAGCAGCACGTGCTTAATGCGTATCGAGGGCGACCTAATTGGATTTGCAAGTCAATTAATGTTGAACATCGCCTCATTATATGCACACACAATATTGTAAAGTCAATAGCGGTCCGGCATTCATAGCTAATTGATTGGTTGCTGGAGTGGTGGAATCACCTTGTGGTATAGTTATCTTATCTATGGGGTTACTCGACCAAGATGGGTGGAGAGGCATGGTGGGAAACATGGGATTACTGCTTTAAATATCATATATATAAGCATAATATGTATGTATTTCTGAGATGATCTGTTGTAGCCGTTCCCGTTAAGACTCTTTCTACACTTTCAGCCGATTTCTGGAGAAATTTCGTTTTAAATGGCGGAAATCAATGCCACGCTTTAATTCTTTGCAGCCAGAGCCAGAAAGAAACTATTATGTAAATATTTCATTTTCTCTAGTGAAAATCGAGCCCACAATCGAACATGCAGACACACACTGTTGTGCCACTGTGCCATGATGGCATCAAATATTAATTTGACAACACACAATGCCTCCAAAATTTTTTTTAAAGTTCAAAGAAATTATTCCGTATGATTTTTTTAAATATTATGTAATATTTTATAGAAAAACTTATATTTTAAAATGTTGTTTGTATCTATAGCTATGTTTAACAGTATTTACTAAATCAAGGATTTGTGTGTTTCCACGTAGAGCTGCGGTGAAATTGAGTATTTACTCAGTTTCATCTAATGTCGTTACGTACATGCTGTTCAATACTAATAACATGTTAAACATTGTTATTGCTACATGACAAACAAAACTATGTACATATATATGTAAATGTATCTCAATTTTAAACTATGATGAGGCCGTCGTGGCGCAGGTCTAAGCATGCGACTGTAAACGCGACGGCTGTGGGTTTTATTCTCACCCGGGAAACAAAATATTTAGCGAAAATTATTTCCTCTCTCTGTTAATCAAGTAAAACGCGGCGTTGAGTTCCGGCACTCAACACACATTACCTAAGGGACTGGTATGTCACTAGGCTACCAGTTCCCTTTTGCCAACCCTTCTAAGTGCATGATATTTGAATTATAACAATTAAAAAAATATTTTAAAAAAAGCTTTTACAAAACTTATTTATAGCTTAACTGCAGAATGTATATTTATATCATGTTTTATAATTATCATATAAGTGTATTGTGTGTGTTTATATATGTATTTAAGTATGTATGTATAAATGTATATATGTATATATATATTTATATACATGTATATATAATATATTTATGTGTGACATTCAGGAAGCCTTCTCAGGTACAGGCCTCTTTTAAGGTTTGCCATTTCTCGCGGTCTTGTAATATATATATTATATTAGTATAATATGAGACCGGCGATTCATTTTATTTCGTCATCTCAGCGCGTATAAGGTCTTACTCTATACCGTCTGCCTACTGGGCCTTTCCAAATTGTGACTGTTTATGTCCACTTCTGGCCTTTTAAATGTGCCACATGTCCTGTCCACATCCACTTAAGTTTTAGACAGCTTGAAGTTTTTTTAACAATATGCAAAATCATTTACTTTCATTATTTGTAATAAGGTTTTCCTTCCCTGTAAATAATACTCTGAAAGAAATGGGGCAACTTGATTCGAAGTAAGCTAAATGTAACAAATTGTGGAAATATAAAACATATTTCTCCAGATAAAATATTATTTTATAAGTATTTTTATTACGGGTTTTTTTTTTGTATAAACGTTCTTACTTTTATACAAACACATTTTTATGACGTAAGATAATGTGACTTAAATACCTCTGCCCTAAATATACTTCCCTGACGTGGAGGGCAGCCTCGCAATATTCTCAATAAAATGCTGTTGACCTGTCTCTTTGTACGCGAATATAAGGATACCTCTACATTCCGCTAAAAATATCTTAAAAGTGGAGTATTTCATCGATCAATCTCCTTAGTATCACCTTCATTCTGCGTGGCATTGAAGAAGTGGGGTTGCTATGGCAAAAATGAGCTTTAAGCTTATACTACGCTTATTTGGAGATGTAGCTCGTTTGGTTAGCATTTCTATTTCATAATGTTTGAGAAAACAGCAAACTATGAGTTAAGCATTGATATATTATCATAGTTAAAAACCCAGATTTTAATTCATAAAAATATAAATTGAAATCAATATTTATTGAGGCCAGTCGGCACAAGCATGTAATCGTTAACGCAATAGTTTGCAAATTTGACTACCCACTCAAGGACATGAAATATTTAATACTCTTATTTTTTTGCTCTAGTGTACAGGCAATGCGTGACGTTGAGCTCTGCCACTCAACAAGCAATGTTTCCAGAGATCGGGGAAAAGTGGATAGCGGAGCTTAACATTAGGCTCCCTGTGAGGACCCCGCTAAATGCGGGATAAAGCGTGAAACCAGATAAGCGCGAGTTAGGCTCGCCCGCTGAGAAATCCGCACGAAAATTGGAAATCTCGAGGTTTCTCCAAAATTCAGGCTTTGAAACAGCCCTTTCACCTGATACCTCACTTGATTACCAAATTTTCCCCTCTTTTAAGGGACTTAACCAAAAATGTATAGTAATTACATTATTTGGATTATTATTATAAATATGGATTTCCTCTAATATAAAGTGTCGAAATACGAGTCTTTTACTATTTAAAGTTATTATTTTTAGGATTTAACTACAAATGTATAGTTTTCAGACTTTTTCCTCAACCAGTACTACCTGAGCTGCTAAATTTCATAACTCTAGGATGGCCAGAAGTACCCAATTAATTTTGATTCACTTTATAGTGTTGAAACACGAGATTTTTGGTATTTAAGACTATATTTTTGTAGGATTTAACCACAAATATATAGTTTTCAGATTTTTTGCTGCTTGTACTACCTATAGATATTAGCTGCTAAATTTCATAATTCTAGGTCAACTGAAAGTACCCGAAATACGCGTTTTTTGCGATATAAACGGCCATATAATATATTTTTTCTTATATTAGTATATATAGAAATTTATATTAGTATATAGATCTGAGTATATGGCTTGAATTTTAACTCGATATCACAAAGCTAAAAGGCTGCCTGTCTGTCTGTCTGTCTGTCTGTCAAGACCACTTTATAAGATAAAGGGTATTGACAGACGGATAAACAGGCAGGTGGAAAATAGAGTGATCTCAAAAGGGTTCCTTTTTTGCTTAAAAAGTAGGGAACCCTAAAAATAACAAATGTACTCGTTTTTAGAATTTTAGTATAAAATTTTCAAAAGTATCAGGCGTTAGAGCTTTGGATTACACGCTCGCGTTTTAGCCAATCAAGTTATATGTTCACATGCTGTCGCTCTCAAATTTTTATACGGCTGTTACAACTTTGTTGTAAGCACCTCGGTAGAAAAATTTTTATAAAGTTTTGGAGAACAAATAATATTACAAAAGGCCATTTCGTTAGAGAACATGTTATACAGTTATTTTATAAAATCTTAAAGTATTTTTTTCAGTGTTCCAAATGCATACATATATATATATATATACATTTAATAATAATAATAATTTAGTTGATATGCTATATGTTGAATAAAAAATATAAACCTAAACCAAAAACTTTACTAAAGATAATAAATAATAATATATAGATACTATTTAACGATTATATTCCAATCCCACAACTATGAAATGAAGATTACTTCAGAACAATGGAGAAATACACAAAAAGAAGAAAAACAATATTTCCTCAATGCTTAGATACATATATGCCTGCATGTAAATTGAACCATGTCACATCTCTTCAGCTATATGTACGTGCACATACGGAGATTAAAAGCATAGGTCAGTGCATCGAATATCGACGATAATTTGTGTATTGTTCACTAACACGCACTATGAGCCAAATGGCAAGTAATTATCCCTCTCTCAACGACTTATTGAATGCTGTTATTGCCATAAATTACGCAGAGAATAACCAGGCACTTTGAATCGAAATTTCGTATAGAGATAATAAGGCTTCAAAGTATCGGTAGGTTTTAGTTTTCTTCATTAATTTTTAATAAGTAGCGTTTTAATATTTCGCTTTTTTAATTAAAAAAAAAATAATTACAAGTTCAAGCAATATTATGTGCTAAAATTATTCAAAAGTTAATTGAAATCGTTGTAATCCCGGATTTCAGTGCCGCACGTATAAATTTAGTTAGCGGTCGCGAAAAATCCAGTAGTCAAATTCGTGGATAATATTTTGGTCAAATAAAAAAATTCAAAACGTTCTTTCAACTTTCTTATATATTATATTAAAAATATTTAGTTTTTTGCTATTTATATAGACACGTTAATAGGTAATCGGTAAGGTAGGTTTCAATCAGTTTAAACAAAGTAAACCCCTGTATATCTTCCTATGAGATAATAGCTATAAAATCTTTAAGAAATAGATTAGCGAATCTACTTCTTCCTTAGTTTAATAATCGTGAAATAATGAACTAATATATTACCTACATACGTCATCTATAACGGACTACCAACAATAACTCAGCTATTTTATCATTTTACATGTATACTTGTAACTTATTAACATTTGACCTAAATATTCCAATTTTATTATTATATACATAGACACACAGTAGATATTATAAAATATTAGTCTCTAAAAGATATAAGGGAGTTAGTAATAAATTTCGTCCATCGACGACTAACTCTGAAACTTGGATCAAGTTGTTCTAATTAAATTATAGAGGGGTTCAAAGGCAGAATGCATAACATCTATGCACCGACTAAGCTATGGAAATGGTTTACCAAGTTCTAGATGTTCGGCAAAACGGATGGTACACGATGGAATTGATTAAGCATGATAAGCCGCAATCGAATAAGGGCGAAGCGAGTTTAGTGGTTACCACTGAAAATGTACATAATATAGACATACGTATGTAATCGAGATTCTAGGTTTTATTATATGTACACATTGTACGGATCCTTTGAATTTGATATACATATATTTGTTTCAATATATGGCGACATACAACAAATCTCCATCAGGTGGAGTAAGAAAATGTGGGCTCTATTACCACTCGATCTCAATAAGAACAGAGTGTTTTAACACTAAGTTTTCAGGTTTCGTCTGCCTACCCCGCCATATACGGGATAGTGTTTAATACACACCGTTCCCCATTTTCCGCTGAATTTTGGAGTGTTGAGTGGAGGGAATCAAAGCCGCGCTTTGCTTTGACACCACAGCGAAGAAATGAAAATATAAATTTAAGTGAATTTATCATTTTCTCCAGGGATCGATCTCAATACTAGACGCTTTTACAGTCACACACTTTTACCTCTGTACCACGACTGGTCTCATATCATTCGGTACGTTTAAAAAAAATCAAAATGATCATACGATTGACAGTTTTATTTGTAACAGCTATATCGTCAGCATAAACGAAGTGCTCGGCGCCGTCTCCGTGGCGCGTGACTGATGTTTTTCGTAAGTAACGACGTTTATGGGACCTTTACTCAGAACAAATATCATGGAAAATATACTAATATATATACATGAATGTAAATAATATATACGTGTAGTATATTTTTAATTTATCGATCACAATAGGTAGCTATAATTTCTTTGAGAGGTCAAGACAGGATTTACACTGAATTATTATATTACATAAATATACAAACTTTACATTATTTGTAAAAAATACATTTAAACTAATTTACCGAAAAATGGAGCAAATGGAGATTCTGCATAGAACTAAGTAGACAGATGGAAATTTATACAAAGACACTCTGTTTCCCAATTTCCACCCAATTTTCGAGACATTGCGTGTTAAGTGGTGGAACTCAACACCACACTTAGTCAGTCTCGTTGCCAAAAGCGAGAATTTACATATACACTTCTATTTATTATACATTTAACACGTCTGTTCTTTTTTTATTGCAATAGAAAGACCTCATGTTTTTATCGCATACGTTCGCATTTTATGGGTAACTGTGATGGGTTTGGTTTGAATACCGTAAACACGTACAGAAACGTAATGCAATAGAAGAAGTTTTATAGGTAAGCAGCAAAACTGACTTGCTATATCACTAAATATTTTATGCCAAGGCACCTTGTAGCCTTGTGTCTCTGGAACTACTGTACAGTATATGCGGTTTAAACGGTATTCTCCAGAAGAAAATTTATGATTATCGATGAAAGTAGAATAATCAACTGGATTATTTAACAAAGCAAAACGTGCATACTGTTCAAATAATTTACTTAATAAATACATATAACTAGGCTAAATAGATCCTCTGAAAAAGTACTTGATATGAATATTTCGATTTTTGCTTATAATACCCCGCGTGTAGCGGGGTATGCAGTCCTTTTGCCCAATGCCCCAAAGACACTCCTCTCTCTCTCTCTTTTCGCTGATTTCTTGAACATTTTGTATTGGATAGCGGTACTCAATGCTGCATTTACCTCGTTACCAGAGGAAGAAAATGAAAAAAAAAATTTAATTTCCTTGAGTGAGAAAAGAACCCACAACCTGTCACGTTTACTGTCACACACAGAGGCCATTCGTGGTGCAGAAACACGTGTGCTGCACCACGACAGGCCTCAAAATGTGTATAAGTATCTTCCATAAATGTATTCAACATATACGATGTGGCATATTTCCGATGAGAAGTTATGACACAAGGAAAGCTGTAAAAGGATGATAGCTTTCACTCACGTACTTCCTTCCGTGGTTTGCATGTGATTTTAAATCGTGCAAATAAAATTCATAGATATATGTATATATAAAGTGAGTTACTTCGTTGTGCCCAATATTACTTCTGGTTCTACAAAATTTCATTAAGTTTTCCATTTTATTATCTTAATATCACGCTATATACCGCACACAACAGAGTAGATGGAGAGAACCTAAGTCCAAAGTAAATAGTTCAACTTTATGAGTGTCCTAAGTTACCTCTAGGTTAATAAAAAGAACTATAATATTCTTGTAAGCTTATAAGTATTTGTTACCTATGTTAATATTTTTTTATTTACTTATATAATAAATAAATAATTGGCTTGGAAAATACACAAAACAACATGTAATTAAATCTTCTCTTTTTTATACTTGTTTACAAAGATATGCATTTATGTGTAAAAGATAATTTTCTTATTAATTAATTGTTTATTGGAGCAAATAAAAGAGAAAAATAGCAAAAGTGCTTCATCAATTACAAATAAATAAAAATAGAATTATCTATATCTAGATATATTATCTTCTTGATAAAACGATTCTATGAAACATGAAAATTTGTACTCAGTATTTAGATTTTTATATGAGTCATTGTCTGTTTGATCAAATTATTGATAACTCACAACTTTATGTGCTTTGACTATAGAATAGTCCTACATCTAAGTTCCATTTATTTCCAATTCCGTTTAAATTTTTAATAAATGAAAAAAAAGTCTTAATTATTGTTAGTAATTAGTTACTAAAATGAACTGACCATTGTGGTGGAGTGGGATTGTTTCGATTTCCACTCGAGAAAATGAAATATTAAATATTTTTTCATTTTTTCGCTCGAAGCAATAAAAGCGCGGCGTTGACTTCTGACGCAACGCGCCTCCAATTCCTCCAGAATTGGACGGAAAATGGAGATGAAATGCTTAACAATACGTTTGCTCTGCCTACTCTCGTGTGTGCGGGATACAGTTGAAGCTGATAAACAAAATTTACATTTACTAAAAATTATTTTCTAAATAGTATTTTTTTAATTTTGTATGTATGACAAGCTTACAATCACATTATATGCCCCTGCGCCACCACTAGCCCCTAACTAAGTGTGATAACTGTAATAATATTAATAAGATTATCTGTCTATATTTGGCTTTGTCTATGTTCTCATATATCTTCCACGTCCAGGCATCGAGCAGAGTTACAATTTTATTATATGTACATATATTTAGATAAAATATAGATAAGCGTCTTCGTGACGCATTTACAAGACATGCGATATAGATTAATGTGGTGTATATATGACTAAGAACGTGAAATTAAAAATAAAAAATTAAAAAATTTCAGTTATAATTATTTCTTTCATTAAATGAAGATTAAAACTCTTTGTAGGTATTAATACTTTTATTATACTTAAAAACACATTACATTACATTACATTACAATATTTTGTAAAAGAACTACACTCTCTGTGTGATACTTTGTATGTATTACCTAAGTACGACATTGGTATATCTTTGAACGTCTTACAAATCTATAAATTCTTACATGGAAGAACTTTATGACTTGTAATTCTAAAACGAATAATTGTCCAAAATTTATTACTAACTTAATAAATGAGATTACATTTTATGTTATTATGTTTAAATGACAACAAAAATAGCAAATTTCATCAATTTATATAGCTTTAACTACTTAGCTTTAACTATTGCTTAACAAGCGAACTATAAAATAAGTTAATATCAAATTTACAAATTATAACTGTGTGCCAATATAGGCGTTGCAATTTGGACAGTAGTGTACAGCTTTCTTGCAGACGTTCGTGCAATATGGTATAGCGACACATGGCCAGCATCTAAAATTAAAAAAAAATATATAAATGAAAAACAATAAAACAAATTGATTTTAATTTAAAGCAATTTTGCAGCAGTTTTCACACGCCACATTAAAAATATTTCGTGAATCTTGAATTTTATTATTAACACAGATAAACTAAAACTTGTTGTAAATACAACAAACGTATTTAGAAATGTAAAAAAAGAAACTAAAAAGACTAAAACAATTTTTTCCAATATGTTATTTCCAAAATTAACATGATGTACTATCGTTATAACTAGACAAAATTGGCTATATTGGTATAATATTAGTATGACGTGTCTATCTCGATGCTATGTGATAAGGTATTCCTTATCATCAACCGTCGAGATAGAAACATGATGTACACCCATTGACCACAGGTTACTCAGTACATATTAAATATTTAAAAAAAACTATATAATAAGCCTATTTTTGTACTTATCAAGTAAGTAAGTTGTAATATTATGATTATGGATGCTTACCCCATTAGACACAATATGCCAGCCATGACGTGAGTTCGGAACCAAACGGACCTCTCAATTCTAGTGACAATACGCATATTACATGAACTACACACCATTGCTACAGGTTCTATTCCTAGTGCACCGGCTATAATCACAGGTGGCGCACTCACAGGTTGAACTGTTACTATATTTTCAGTATATATGGTATCATAATTTGGTGGAGAATTCGGTGGCCCTGAGTAGCCTGGTGGCTGTGCAAGGTCTGGTGCATGAGCCGCCTTTGATATGTTTTCTGAAAATGTAGTAGTTACATTGTATATTAATTAATACATAAAATAATTAAAAGTTCTATCCTTATGCGGAGAATATCTGGATTTAACTTATTTCTTAACCAATATTTTGTGTTTATTTATTATTTTATATATCTTATCATTGACTTCTTGTCTAACAAACCATTAACATCCACTAATAAAATTTTATTAATACTTCAATCGCACATTGTGCTTATTCTAATTAAAAAAAAAAAAAAAAAAAATATAAGATATATTCAATACAAAATTCATATTGTAAGGTAATAAAAAAATATTCTTACCTTTGCCTTCCATTTTACAACACTCGATACCACGATTGGACCACAACTAATTTTAGATAGCAATATCTAATAATTTATACTTTTTTCGGGTACAATTTTTATGCAATGTTATCTACGATATGGCTGAGATAGTATTTTCAATATCAACACAGAACATAATGAATGCTTATTTATATACTATTTCTATCCTCACGTTTTTCTAGCTTTTAGTAGGTCTGACATACAGTATCCAATGAATTAAAATTTTATTTAAAACTCTAAAGTCTAAGAGCTTTCTTTTTTTTGAGTGGCTATTTTTGTCTTGCATAACTATTAAGTTTAATCAGAGATAAGTTGATTGCGCCAGAATAGATAATATATATTTTACCAATATGTAAAGAAAACATAGCATGACTCATATTGATATATTTTTTTATACAAACAACTTCAATTTATAAATTCAGATTGCCTAAACAATCAAATGATACTTAGACTTAAATATTTATTTTATGCATTTGCCAATTCAGATCATAATTAAGTCTAAATTATCTGTAGATACTTAAATTTTAGCTTATCACTCACTTTGAATGTATACCAATAATTATAATTTGAAAAGTGAATCATAAAGAAAAATAAGATATAAATAAAATTAAGCCATAATTGGGTACCTATATAAGCGTCATAATTTGAACAGTACAGAACAGCTTTCAGCAGACGTACGTACAGTACGGTATAGGAACGCAGGGCCAACAAAATAGGAAAAAAATGTATAGTGTAAAATACTGCTCTTCCACTCTTTGCCACTTTAATTATTAAAATACTACAATAACTTCACTCATCAATAAAACACAATTTATACTTAATTACACTAAATACTAATAATACTTATAATACTATTTTATACAAAAAAAAACTATTGATTAAATATTTAATCGATCTTTCTTCTTTTACTTTTTGTTAGAAGTATAATTAAAATATTTTATATATTTTTTAGCTTCAATTAAATTAATTAATATATTAACGGATCCAATTAATATTTTTTGAAAATCAATGCCCAAATATTTTATGTTAAATTCTATAAATACACTTTAGAAAGTGAATACTCGCACTCCTTACCGAAAGAGACAGAATGCATCAGCCCAGCAATTAGTTCGGTACAAATTTAACCTATCTATTATTGTAACGTATCGTACGTTGGGTGCAAATGCCACACACCATTGCTACTGGCTCTATTTCTAGTCCATTGATAATACCAGATGTGCCATTGGGCTGGACTGTAATAGTTGCAAGTTCAGGATCCTCAGGAACGAATATACTCATAGGATTAGATGACCCTGGGTAGCCGGGTGGGGTCCAAATGCATTTAATCTGATACCTGTACCATGGCAAATGGGTCAGATGCGGATTTTGTATGTTTATTTGAAATTGTAATATTTTTTTATAAAGAAGCATTATATTTACACCAAATCAATCAATTTTATAAGTGGCTAGTGACAGCACGCATCTTCGTTTGCGTGAATTATATTTATTTTATTATTAGTATGGCATATCGCTTTTTATCCGTTTCTAAATTAATTTTCAAAATTTCCAAATTTTCAAAAAATATCTTCCATGTACAGACAGTTTCAGTTACAATTTTATTATAATGTTATGTATTTACAGACACAAATTATTTTATTTAAATTTAAACTTTGATCGTGTCCACGATGCAATTAAATAGATAAATTTGCATTACATCAAATTAGATGATGATGCAGTTTGGCACTAAGCCCGTTGCTTTGGCTATTTAAATCGTAACAATCTATATTTTCAATGCGAGCACGTGAAAAACAGAATCAAGTATCCACCAAACCTTGAGAAAATAGGAAAATAAATAAATATTATTTATGAAAATTATATTTGTACATAAAAAAATAACTTAATATATTAACATATAAATAAGCGTACAATTTTAAGAGGGTAAAGTAATACACATTGATTTGTTAGTCTTAGATTCATCGCCAGATTATATTTAGATATAATATATATGAGTATATTTAAATGTATATTAGGTACGTATCTATTCCAATCTTCAGAAAAATAACAAAATTAAATAAAAACAAATCATACATACATTAAGATATCACGACAAAAATATTTATCACTACTATATGTTACAACATTTGAAAATAGATTTGTATAATCATAAAAAAATTAACATTAACATAAAATTACCAAAAAAAAACAGTTACGAATGCAAAAAGTAATGAAGGATAATCTTAGTTCTCTCACTATAATTGAAATAGATAATAAGTATGAATAAACTATAGTTATTATAAGGAATCCGTAGTACGACAAAAATAAATATTAAATCATCCTTGGTATGTGCCAATATATGCGTTGCAACTCGGACAATAGTGATCGGCGTTTTTGCAGGAGTCCATACAATAAGGAATGCAAATGCAAGGCCAGCATCTGTAATATATGGAAAAACAATTGTAGTACCTCAATTGTCAACATGAAAGGTCGAGAGAGAATTATTTCTCTTTTTTTTTCTCTTATTTTTAAGCCACAAATATAAGTATTGGCGGTCTTTTGGGAAGCTAGCACCAGCTCGAAAAGCAGTATTATATAAAACAAAAAACGAACCTCTGGCCCTATAGTAAATTATATATACAATGAATCACTCATTAGCGTTGAAATGTAACATTCATAAAAATACGTGGTTCAGATAACATCTTATCAGATGCATCTGGTGTAACAATAACATAACTATTAATAAATATTTTCCCTTATTTATGGACTCCCTGCGACATAGTAAAATATTCCTTAGAATAAGATTCAAATTCACAGCTCTCGTTACCAAGTCAATTTTCAAACACCTTTAACACCTGCGTGGCATTCAATTCCGACGCTCAACACGCATGTCTTAAGACGAGGTTCCCAAGTTACCTCTACCTACCGTGTTATGTGCGGGATCCAGAGTGAAACTTTATTTTCAACACATGCGTACAAGTAGGTGCATTGATGTTATACAAAATATGTATATAGTATCATATTTCATAGTAATTCTATACATGCGCAAATTAAAATTTATATAGGTACACCTGTATTGACCTTTGAAAATACGCTTCAAGGTCATCTCAATTACCCATCAACTAATTATTATGAATTGTAATGCCAGTTAGATATTTAATTTTTTCTAGCTTCACGCTGTATTCCACGTATAGCAGGTAGCAGGCCAAGGAAACTTAGTGTTAAGACACTCCGTTATCCAGTGCCCTCCGAATTTTAGAGACAATGTGTTTGGAGTAGCAGAATACAACGCCGCACTTCGTCTTGTAACAATATAATGAATTTGTTAAATAATTAATTCCCCTGAGTAGGAAACCGTAACGTTTACTGTCACAGGCTGTGCCACTGTCCATTATATTTTAAATAGCATTTCTTTAGCTACCAAGCCATTTCGAGCAACAGTAAATACCTATCAGCTAAAACACATTGAAAATTGGCCAGCGATAGTTGGCAGAAATTAATTGGCCAACAAAACTAATATATCAACAAACTTCAATAGCGTGAGGCCAGTCGTGGCGCAGGAGCACAAAGCATGACTGTAAAACCGACTGGTTGTGGGTTCGATCCCCACTAGAGAAAATGAAATATTTATTTAAATTTATATTAACATTTCTACGCTTTGGTGTCGAGGCAAAGCGCCGTGTTGAATTCTGCCACTCAACACACAATGCCCCCAGAATTCGGCAGAAAGTGGAGAACGGAGTGTCTTAACACTAGGTTCCTTGTATCCCGCGCGTAGCTGGATAGGCAGAAGGAACATGGAAACTTAGTGTTAAGATACTCTGTTTCCATTAAGATACTTTCCGCTGAATTCTGGGGGCATCACGTGCCGTTGTGTCCTTGCGCGACGACCGGCCTCTATGAGAGAACACAGTATTCTAATATTATACTGACACATACATAACATTTAAAAAATCGGCATTTACGTAGACCACGACACTGAGGGAGACATGTAAAAATAATCAAAAAAACAATTAAATAGCAATATAGCAACACCATAAAATTACTTAAGTAATGAAAACTATCGGAAATTACTAACATTTTTTTATATAATATATTATAAGATTATTGAAATAACTTACAAACAAACGAATAAAATGCAGGCTATTATATGTGTCCTTGTGTTAGATTTGTGATCCACTTTGGTGACGACGCTGGCCTTGCAGGAAGGACAGACCACAGTAGTGCCCTTGGGACCCACAGGTACGACGCTCATGTTATATAGAACTTAAAAAATTGAAAATACACCTTAAATAATAACAATATGCAATACAAGTATAATAAACATGTAAATATAAATTCAAAATAATTACATATTATTATTTCATGTATGACATCAAATAACAACATTATTGGATTAAAATACAGCTATAAATTAATACACATTATTGAAGAAAATTAATTCCAAAAAAATACCATATTATTCTCAATAATGATATAAAATTCATACATTAATCGCTAAAGATTCAACCAATTTAATAAAACACTGATTTTGTGGCATATTGCCACATGCGATTCGTTATATCGATATGAATTATATTATTTATTTTATTATTATTTGTGAATCAATTATTATAAAAAAAAAACACATTGATTTGTTAGTCTGTAGTTTGGGAGGTTCCAAAAATCAAAACTGCATTTAGATTGGTTAAGTTATTTTAGAGCATGAACAAACGCACAGAGAAACAGACGAAAATTTTAAAAAACATTTTTTTGGATTTTATTAAAGCCCTACAATATTATTTTTTCTTACACATCTTGCAATAATTTGTTATCTAATACCTACTCATATGTTAAAATAGCGTACACTGCGACGGGTACAGGTAGATCACTATTAAAAAAAACATTCTATATATATATATATATATATATTAGTGACTTTTAAATCATAAAATGATATAAGTCGTTTACCTGTATGGCTTATAATTTACCAAATAACCTCCACTTTTATATAGATTAAAACCGACTTCGCCGCATCACAATCAGAACGCAACTAAAAAAGTGCTTCATGTCTTCCCTTATCCCTTCATAGTTCACGAAAGTAGCTATTAATATGCTAATTTATTTAATATAGTATATTATTTACTACTTCCTAGTAGCACATCGTACGCGTGGACTGTAAGATATTTCTCCTTATCACATATTTTTATCGCAAGTATTAGTTAATAACAAATTAGTTACCGTGGGAAGCGGATATCATATTTTTTTTAAGATAAGCATTTACGGCTCCATTTTTTATAGAGGCCAGTCGTGGCGCAAGGTTATATAGTAAAAAAGCGACTGGATTCAATCCTGACTGGATGAAATTAAATATTGTATTTAAATTACATTTCCATTTTTTCTCTCTGGTATCGAGGCAAAGCGCCTAGTTGAGTTGACTTCCGCCACTCAATACGCTATACCTCCAGAACCCAGCAGAAAATAGCAAATAGAATTGTCCTAATAGGAATGGAGTGTCCCAATGTTAGGTTCCCATGTTCCCTCGGATACGAAAAGCTAATATACCTTTCCTCATATACTTTGTACATAAATTTTATTTTATTATAGATAAAGACAGTATTTTAACTGGATCTCTTCTGCAGTCTTTTGTTGGGAAGCATTATCTTTTTTTTTACTGTATAACCTCTTTCATAACTCGTTCTCCATGCAACGTGGCATTGGCAAAGTGACTTAGTGCTCAACTGGTCATAATTGAAGAAAAGTAACAAACTGACATTTCCTTTTGCAACTTTTTAGTAACACAATATTAAGCATATAATAAGTTCCTCTTTAGAGCACAAGGGTGTGACTGTAAAGTAAAGGTAGTGGGTTTGATCCTCCCTCGAGAAAATGAATTATTATTTATTAATATTTTCATTTTTCGCTCTGGTACCAACGCGTAGACTCGGCGTTGAGTTCCGCCACTCAGAACGCAATGTCAATAGAAAGTGTAGAAAGGAGTGTCTTACCATCGGCAGAAGTTCTTCTTAAGCTATTTTCTAATTATTTAGATTTTGTAAGCCCATACAAATAAATATACCTGATCGATCGCAAAGCCAATATCAATAATTAAGGAAAAATAGGAAAAGAAAAAGAAGATTTTATCATTAAATTTTACTCATACATAAAAATCTTAATATAAGTTACATGAAAAATGCAAAAATTAAAGTACAGTTAAGTAAAAAATTTTGAAAAACTGAAACTAAAGATAATGGACCTTGAAAGATTGGCAAAAAAAAATAGTTACTTGAACTGGGAAAATTAAACATTCAATTATTGTTTTTTTTTTTGTTCACATCTTCATTTTTTTATTATATATTTAATATAAATAAATACATTATCATAAAATATTACATGATAGAGTATTTTGGTATTCTACTCATATTTCCCCCACCCGCAGCTCTGTCCGATTGAATTACATAATTATTATCTTACTAATCTTTCGTATTCTAATAAAAATATAATTTTAAAAACAACACCAAAAAAAAAATATTTATTGAAAAGTAAAGTTTAAGCCAATCCAATCAGTTATTTTTTATACAATTACGTTATTAAATACCACCAATAACATTTTTTTCTCTTATACATGTTCCACGAACAGAGACCGATTCGTTACGATTTTATCATAAGTACGAGTAGAGACAGATATGAATAGTAGTATTACATGTAGATATAAAACAAAATTCCGAATTACATTTGAAGTAGGTACTTATTAACTACTTTAGTGGTAAGGTTATATATATGCTATAACATAATAAACAAAAATATATTGAACCTCTAAATAATAATTACAAAATATTTAAACGGCATTAATAGTAACTAGCCTAAGTGCCATAGTAAAAGAATAATAATTGTTAATCTCAGTTCATTATCTAACTGAAATAGATAAATAAGAGATCAGATAATATTATAAGGAAGTGTTGGTAGGTACGGAAGGTAAATCATCCTTGGTATGTGCCTAAATACGCGTTACAGCTCGGACAATAGTGGTCGGCGTTTTTGCAGGAGTCCATACAATAAGGCACGCAAATGCAAGGCCAACATCTGAAATAATCAAAAAAATTATATAATATAAGAATAATAATAGTTAATTTAATTAATTTTCTTAGATTTTTATTATTCAAAATGTGGTGCTACCTATAAGTTCTGAGTTATTTTAATTTAAGTTTTTAATTCTTGTGACTTTTTGAGTGTAAATGGTTTTGATGGGACACTCTTAAAGTGTCATTCGGTATCTGCTATTCCCTAAAGAAGGGCAAAGGATAGAAATTGATTATTAATTAATATATTTCTCATTAAGCTATAACCGCTGCAAAAAAGGCCAAAAGGATGACAATTGTGGCGCTGAAAGACAATCGTATGACTGTAAACGCGACAGGTTCTGAGTTTGATTTCTACTCGAGAAAATGAACTATTTAATTTATTTTTTTCCGGTTTGATTTTGAGATAAAGCGCGGCATTGAATTTCGTCTCTCAACACACATTGTCTCCAGAATTGAGTGGAAAGTAGGGAAGCGGAGAGTCTTCACATTAGGTCCAAAAAAAAAACACTTTAGTTTAAAGATCGCAGATTATTATTATAATAGAATAGAATACACTTATAAACGCAGGGAAAGATACTGCTTACGATAATTGCCGAGACTGTATTACTGATTACTTTGTTTTAGTGTTCTTATTGTTTAAAGAGTATATAATATATTTAGAAGTGAAATTATCGTAAAATTATATAGGAAACGAATATAAATATATATGTAAATTATGTGTCATACATGATTACAATGATACACAATATTCATAAATAAACATGATAAACATGAAAGCTGGGTCACTGAAAATCTTATCAATTGTGAGCTACATGTGGTATAAAAATATCATATTTATAATGTTTAAATAATTTAAATAAAATCTCATTTATCGTCGAATTCTAGAGGCATTGCGTATTGAGTGGCGGAACTCAACACCGCGCTTTGCCTCGACACAAGAGAATATTTAATTTACTCGAGTGAGGATCGAACCCATACCCAACGAGTCACGTTTACAGTCACACACTTGTGCCCCTACGCCACGACTCGCCTCAAATATTTGTAATGTTATCTTAAATGAAAGTTAATTTGTGCAAAAATAAAATTTACATTTTGTATTTACAACTTTACACTAAAATATGAAATGTTATACACTTTTCCTGTTGCAATGTGATAGCGCGACAAAACCAGTCTAGTAAAAATAATTATGCTTCAACAATGCACAGCCTATATATATATATATATATATATTAACAAAATTTGGCTGTTCATTGACACCTAATATATAAAATGTAAATAACATAAAATAGGATCGATACAGGCATTTTTAGTGAAATAACTTACAAAAATAAAAACAAAAGGCAGGCTATAATGTGAGTCCGTGTGGTGGAGTTGAAATCCACTCTGCTAACGATTGTAGATCTGCAGGAAGGACAGATCAAAGTAGTTGGCTTGGGACCCACGGGAACCGCACTCATGTTATCTGAAATTTAAACATAATTTTTTTAATAGCTAATATAATAAAATAATAGTAGAAAAATTGTTGTGGTATACGACGACGACGTGTAATCGAAATTTTACAATTATTTCGACTTTATTTTTGGAAAGCATATTCTTTTTAGTATTTGCAATGTAATATTATATTATTTGAAAATCCTGCTAGGAGTAACTTTTTGATTCTCTTATATATACGTCTATAGGTCATCAATGGGATCAATAAATAAATACTCCGATTCACTACAGAATCTATAACCATCGCGTGTACAGTAGTAAATTAGAATACACATACATATAACAAGTTTTATATATATAATTACAGCCATTATTTAAATATTTACAAGGTAAAGTAAATAATGGGGCCGTTGTAGCACAGTGGGACAGCGTCAGATTGTAAACACTTTGGTTGTGTTATTTTCCTCGCACTGGTAACAAGACAAAGCGCGGCGTTGATTTCCGCCACTCGTCAAGCAATGCATATCTGAAAACTTGTACACAAATTTGGCAACGGAGTGTTATAACTCAGATTATTTCTGTCTACCCTGCTTTATACGAGATACACTGTGCCGGTAAAAACGTTATGGTAGATAATAAAAAATAATAATATTTATTCACACAACACTATACTATGTCCATCTAAATTATAAAATCAAAATAAAATATTTGTCCATGTAGAATATAAGATTCTTAAAATATTTTTAATCTTAACAATGCAGTATGACGTAACAATTTCTCTTTTTTAGTAAGCGCCGAGCTAGGTGCGTCTCACATAATCCAACTCGCTGTCACTTTTTATAACATACTCACATAGGCATACCTAACTAGTTATTTTAAACCACAAAATCACATTATTTCTTATAATAAACTTACACCGCTAACAAAATCAAATGTCACATATAAAAAAAGAACCATAATTAACCTTTTTTCCTTTTAATTTAATCAGTGAACACCACTTTAAACCGATTGAAACCGACTTCGTCGCGGCACATTCAACAGGCAACTAAAAGCGTGTTTGCGGTCTCTTTACGAATACAGTTATTGTAATGTCAATTCGCTTACTACTTTATTTATTATCACTTTTTAATGTGTTTTTCTTTTTTTTATCTTTAAAAATTATTTGTGTTATTTTTTAAAGTAGTTGTGTATAAAAATATGTATTTAATTGTGATGTAATTTTATTGTACAGTTTCCAAGAGGTTTCAAAGAAACGCGGGTTCAAATCCCGATATATTTAGTTTTTTTTTATATATTTTCTGTGGGATTATATATTTTTTTTTACTTTAGATGTCAAATGGAACACATAATATATTAATTATAACATTTACTTTATTACATATGATTCACTTTATTATATTTTTTAATTAAAAATACATTTGTTCATTTGAAATGAACGAATACGAATGCTTGTCGATGACTCATATCACCTTGTGTCGAACGTTCTTGTGACGTCATCTAAAACTGTGATTATAAAATTAGTCTAGAAGCGCTGTCATAATACGATGCAAGCAACGGAATTCAAACAACAGAAAATCGTGTAAACCTTCAGAATATACAATAAATTATTGTAACATATATGGCGACGTTATAATATGTCGAGTGGGAACCTTTATTTACGTTTTCATATGTAAATGTTACAGTTTAGTTGGAATCGTGCCGGTCGAATAAATGTTGTAAGCTTTATATATTATATATATATATATATATATATATTAAATACAAATTATAAATGTCGAAAGTTTTTGGAACGGCATAGAAAAAGAACAACAATAAAAAAAAAGAAAAACATATTAAATATGTCCTAGAATAATAATTACACTCAATAATACAACGACCTCCATTACTGTTACCCGCAAACACGAACATTAATCGGTACGCTCTAAAATTTCCATAGAAATGAAAATTTTACAATTTAAACAAAGCTTATTTAAGAAAATATTTTTTTTATTTTAAAATCTATTTGAATATATTTATTTATTCTGTAATGGGAAATAAACTGAAATACAATATAACTGTTTACAGTCTAGAGGCTGTCAACATTTCAAACGTAATTACTCGATGGACAGATCATTATACGGAAATATTCATTTACTTTAATATATGAATGGAAATTAAGGCCTATTACGGCAAAAAAATAACTTTTTATTATAAATAATAATAAAAATGAGGCTAGTTGTAGCGCAGGGGCACAAAGTGTGACTGTAAAACCGACTAGTATTGGGTTCGATCCCCACTCGAGGAGATAACATTTTTATTTTCAATTCTTCGCTCAGGCAAAGCGCAGCCTTGAGTTCTGCCACGCAATGCCTCCAGAATCCAGCAGAAAGTGAAGAAGGGAGTGTCTTAACACTAGGTTCCCTCTGCCTACCTCGCTGTGTGCGGGGTACAGTGTGAAGCTGATTTATTCTTTTTATAATAATAATTATTATTATGTAAATATATTAGATAATAGTAATATCGAAATACCCAATCAACATCAATAACATGTTTAGTCTCAACATGAATATTTTTATAAAATAACACACACTGTTATGAAAAATATACGATTTTAATAAAAGAAAAAATATATAATATAAAAACTTTATTATCTTAAAGCTACCTTTTTGTACACAGTTATAGATATAGTGTTACCTTTAAAATAAATAATAGATCTTTTTGTGAATAATTCCTAAAATATCAAATCTTTTAAGAAATTGCACACAATATTATACATAAAAAAGACCTGGGCATTGTTAAGAAACTAAGTGCCTATTTTCCTTTTAGTTTTCGAAACATTGCGTGTTCAGCTCTACTTTTAGAAAAAGGGGAAAATTAAGATACTAAAAATTAATAATTTTAAATTGTTATAAGCCATACTCAGGAAAGAGAAATATTTATTAATTATAAAATGCATTGAAAAAAAATTACGTACCGGCATTTAACCTGCGGCTCTAAGGCGGTTTAAAACAGGTTTAATTACAGCTACGTTAAAAAAATACATTTTCTAAGTATATTTTCTATATATATTATATTCCCCCATAGGGGCTCAAAAACATTAACTATTCATGTACATTGTTTAAATTTTATAGTAAACACGTCGGTAGCTTAATTCAATATTTAAATTTTATCAATTTCAGAATATTATCTGATAAGAAGTGACAGATAAGTTAACACTATAATCAAAATCCAAATTTAACAATATTTTTTCAACCAACGTAAGATCCAATATACGCGTTGCAATTCGTGCAGTAGTGGTCAGCATTGTTGCAAGAGTTGACGCAGTAGGGCATGCACGCGCACGGCCAGCACCTGAAACAACGATTAGAGTGTTATGTATGGCGTTTACATAATAATGAAATAAGGTAAACCAAACACGTGACTGTTTAAGTAAAGTGTATTGAAAAATTTAAAAAAATAAAGATGTATTAGTAAAGTAAATTAATACATTATCATTTAACTTAACTATACTACCAATTACTTAAATATTTTCTATACTAATAATCAAACATATTTACGATTTATTTGTATTTTTATTCGCATACTTTCCGTGAAATAATAAAGAAAATTAAACTCAACATTAAGTTAAGGAAAATGCGAGGAATAACGTTTACTATTTCATGTAGAAGTTGTTATATAATATACAATTTACGCCATTTAAATATGTAAAGCCATCTCTAACTTCAAAATTAGCTCCCCACTTTCTGCCAAAATTTGGAGGCATTATGAACGCTGCATTTTTCGTCAAAACCCGAGCAATGGAATTAAATATTGAATTTCCCCGAGTGGGAATCGAACCCACAAACTGTCGCGTTTACAGTCATATGGGTTATATACACTGGGTCACCTAGGTATATAACCCATGTGACTGGGTAGAAACGGTGGCCGAAAAGGGTACTGATGCTAATGTTGGATGTCGTGATGGACATGAGAGCCAATGGTCTAACCATCAAGGACGTTGCAGACCGTGCAAAATAGGTTAAACAGAAAGGCAGATCCTGGCAACATACGCCGGTATTAATACCAGGAGAAAAAGGTTTAAGCATATTTAAAAAAGAAAAAAATGTAAGAATAATGATAGAACAAAACAAAAGACAATACATAAATCTGAGATAATCGAGTTTATTCTTGAAAAAGTACACTAAAATTTTTATTGATTCAGTAATGTGTGAGATTCTGAGATTCCAAAAAAGATAAACATGATAAAACTAGATATAATCCTGTGTACGAGCTTCACGGTGTTCTAGAATTCTAGAAAACGGTAATCTAGACATTTCGCTATCAGTACACCTATACTGTATGAATCAGAGTAACTACAGACACACATTAAATATAATTTATTATTTGCTTATATTACACATGCATTAAATGTAAGTAATTATCGTTTTTCCAAAATGACTATATTCAGTTGAGTCATATATATATTTAAAATTATTGAACAATACAGTTATCTAACTTTATAATTTCAATCAATTAATGGTTCAACTACCATTATATATTTTAAACAAACAAATAATTTACTGAAAACGTTAACAGTTTTCCTGCCTAATTGAGTCATCATTTTATATGTAGATATGAAAAAAATATATATTACTCACCCAACGAGACATAGTAAAAGGGCAAATAAGTGAGTTCGCATTGAAGGTGATGTTTCAAGTCTAGTAATTGTAGGCTGTTGGCAGGACCTGCAGATAACTTGGGCTGGATCAGGGCCCATCGTGTTTGCTAATACTACTGGTACTACAGTAGTTCCTTGAATTATAGTAGTACTTGCTGTCATGGGATGTGCGTGCGTGCCTGATAATATAGGTTGAGTTGTCGTTGGATATCCTGGATAACCGGGATAACTTGGGCCAGCTGCACCAGGTGGACCAGGATAAGGCGGAGGGTCTGATTGTGGTCTTATAAAAGCCTGATCTTTCATTTCTGTCACTGAAAATGTAATAAGATGAGATCTAAGTTAGGAAGATGTACTAATTTCTGTTAAACTATTGTAGGTAGTCGATTTAATTGTATTCATTTGGCAACGTTTTTGTAGATATAGATTCGACGTCTACAACAGCGCAATTACCTCTAATCACCAGATAAAAAATTTAGATAACTTGTAATAGATTTTAGTCCTATATATTAAATGTGAACACAAATATTAATGTCAAAAAATTTAGCTCTCTACATTTGCAGAGCTAAATCGGCCTTATATGCACTATCGGAAAATTTACATAATTCTCTTCGGCGCAGGAAAAAATAAGGAAGAAGTTTACTCACTTTTTGTGTATTTTTTTTAAGTACTCAGTGTCACGATTGAACCACGACTGAACGATTTACAATTGTTCGACATAAAGTACTATGCGTCGCTTAATATTTTATATATTAGTGGTTCCGACCCTTTTTAAATATTTAATACAAGAAGAAAATATTGTTATAAACAATTTTTTTTTCTATTCCCGTTCTTTCTTTTTTTTCTCAGATATTAATAGAGTAAAATATTTTATTCCAGTTTCGTACCGTAGATACTTGTCTGTAATTTTTGTCGATTTGTCTGTAAAATTATGTAAAACACTGAGAAAAAATATTATCGTTCGAGATATAATCGTTTTCTTAAAAACATATTTATGGGCCAAAATAATGGCCGTGGGTTCGATTTCCACACGAAGAAAGGAATTATTTTAATTTGCCCGCTTTATATAGACAAGACAATGTCTCTGATCACGGTCTCAAATTAAGTCGGAAAACAGAAAACGAAATATTATAACACTAAGTTTTCTTGCCTACTCGTCTATAATACTGAATCTGAAAAAATACAAGCCATTTCTACAAACCATATATGTATTTTCCATTTATCATACATAGCCACTTTGAAACTCAACCATAATTTGGCTTCTACCCAATAACAACGAGCATAAACTGGAGAGTTCAAATGCCTTTAAATGTATTTGGAGTATTGTAATAAATCTTATAGAGAATATAAAAGCACTCTTAAGTAGCAAATGAATGAGATTAAAATTTATTATATACAATTTGTAAAAAATCTGCTTAAAAATCTATCAAATCCAGAAAAATAAATTGTTTTGTTATAATATAAAAAATTAACAGTTTGCTTTTCTAATCCGTAAAATATTATTCTAAATAGGCGGTTAAACTAAAAGTCTATAGACAGATAAAAAGTAGTTAAGTTAAAAAGTTTAAAAGATACTGTATTAACTAAAATCATTCATACCATATCTGTATATATTATGAGCAAGTTCATAATGTCATAAATTTAAAAAAAAATGCAGTTATAACTAGACGTTTTGGAAAAGTGGAAAAAAGTACGGGCCAGGCTTTGTACTGTTTCGTTAAAATATATCTAATAGAACTTAAGTTTTTATTTTATCATCTTCACTATATACGGAAATGGGGAGCAGAGTGCCTTCACATCTCTTAAGATTTTCCACCGACTTTGACTTTGCATAACATTCTTGGCTGATATTAAAAAAATAATGGTCACAACGGTCATTGAATATTTCTTACGGATCTGTGAAAATGATAATAAGTCGTCGATAAATGTTTATCTGACTGATAAAATGGTGAAATACAATATTTCGACAAAAGTAATTTTTTTTTTTGCTTTATTCATATGCTGTGTGCATATCTTCATTGTTCAATAAATAATATAAATTTTAGTCTTTATTATTTCCAGGTGGACGCGTCAGCGCTCCTTTTACGGGAACAGGATATAGAGTAAAAAAATTTCTAACTCATACCTAAAGTAATTAACATTTTTTTTTTTTTTCACGATGTTTATCCATGCCAGTATTTCGTGTGACGGAGTTACGAATACACTAACGTATACCAATAACGTAAACACTTACTACTACAAACTTACTACTAATGGTTGAAGAAATTTGAACTTTACTACCAATAATTACGGTTCAATTTCGTAGTGATAGGTGTGCGGCGGTGACCCTGCGGATAGGTTTATGTTTGCATGCATCGTCTTTAACAAATGGCGTTTTATTTTACGACGATAATTTTAATATTTATTCTGTTTAAAAAAAAACTTAATGATTTTTGGGATTTGTTTATTAATTGTATTAGGCTTTTATAGAGTAGTTAAAACTGTGGTTTCATTTAAAGTGGTGCTGACATCTGTATGTTGTTTATTTTATCTTTGCTTGTTCATACATGCGTTAATAATATATTTATTTTTTTCAATAATTTCTCAGAGGAAGAAAATATCTTTTAGTGTGATATAACAAAAAACGAATGCTTTTTCGCATTTACAGAAAATTAAGTAAATAATTTCATTAGTATTTTCATATTTTATTATAATAACTTAATTAAAAATATTTGATGGAGCTATCCAAATAATAAGATATTATCAGATAATTTAACTAGCATCTACATATGGCTACAAGCGCGCAGCATCAATTAAATTTGCAACCACTAAATTTGAACCTTGGTTTAATATAATGTACAACATATTAAAGGTTATTTCGTAACGTAGCCTAATTGAAGTGTAGCTTATGATATTTATTTATTTCACGTTGTCATGGGTTCAAACCCAAAATCTATTTTTTTGCGGTTATTTATCATTTGAATTAAATAACGTAATGACATGACCGACCTTACTTCGATACGATATAAAGAATAAAAAAAAATTTTATAAATATCGAAAAAAAATTAGAAAATCACATAAAAATGTAATTAAGTAAGTAATTGGAGAAAAACAAAAAACAACTAGCAAAGCAGAAGAATAAGTTAAGCGGAAAATAATTGAATTTCACGACCTTGGACCCTAAATACCTTTTTAAGGCGTGACTTGAGTGGAAACTTCTGACACAGTTATTAATGCTAAAAGAAAGAAGTTCCAACAGGAAATATTTCAAGGTGATTTTTTTTTTCTTTGCAAATTTACCGGCGTTTTATTTAATATTAGATTTACTGCGCTCGTCTTCTCATTTATACTTAAAAGTAGGTGAAAAAGTAAATCTTATAATGAGATTTAATTTCAATGGTGTTGAGATGCGACTGATAAAACGTTACGGGCTGTGGGTTCAATGCCAATAGAAATGATTATAAATTATACTCTTAAAATATAGGTCACCGTGTAGTACAGGAACAGCGTTTGACTACTTATTGGTGATGATATAAGCGTTTACCCGCTTTAGTAAGACAAAAAACGCCGGTTGAAGTTCCACCACTCAATTCAACATCTGGAATTATAATTGAAAATGGACGATGGAAAACCACTCTGATTTCCTGAGAAATGCGATGTACAACGTTTGTACTTGTATACATATATACATTTCGATTCGTTCAGTATTTATACTGGTACTATTTCTACACAAAAACACTACCTGATGTTATATAAATTGAAAGGGCGGTTTAGAGGTCGGTCGCTATCACAGCCCAGATAAGTTAATCTTGATGGAAAAGCTATTTGACTAATGCATCGCGAAATACGAACAAACCGACAGCCCAATCTATCACTTAGCTGAACAAAACTTTGATGTTGTTCACAAATTAATGCGCCTCCGAAAACCATTCGGTATCAGCCATAATTGCGTCATTTTTATAATATACTGGGGCCGACGTGGCGCAGTAGCACAAGGGTGTGACTGTCATGTGACGTTTTTGGACTCGATTTCCACTAGCGGGAATGAATTAAAATAAATTTTAAAAAATTAAATTCACATGGTACCAAAGCGAAAACCGCAGCATTGAGTACCGCCACTCAAAAAGTTTGCAAAGAAGTGTCTCAATAGTAAGATCTCGCCGCCTAGGCTATGTCTTATTACGGCAGGTAACAGATCAAACAGTTTTTCAGAACACTCCCCATGATAATTGCAGTAGAGTACGCTCAGCGAGAAGAAGTCTCTACGCTAAACCAAAATATCAAACCTTTCACAGATGGGTCCCCAATAATTTGAACGGCTCTACGTTGTATGTGATCAAGCTAATACTGGAGTGCACCAGCCTAGTACTCCATATGAGGCCGAACCTGAACCCTATACAGGGCCAAACGGTATTTTGGCGTTAAGTACCGTCTCGCTTTGTTGATGATCCCCAGTTTCTTCGAGGTCAACTTGGCCTTGCTTTCCAGATGATATGTTTTTTGTTTATATTATTTGTTTGTATATATACTCGTATATATAGTTCCCACTAACTTCGTTACAGACGTACGTGAAATTTGGACAAATGCTTATTTTCATAATGTGAACACTCACTAAGAAGGGATTTTCAAAAATTTTAACCCTAAAGACCAAAAAAGTGTAAACTGGACTTGTTATAGGATATCAAATTTTTTATTATTATTTTTATATATTATTTATATATTATTTTTTGTTTCCATAAAGTATTATACTTGTTTACTTAAATTTAGAACGTTATCATATCATGATTCACAAAGTTATCTAATAAAGAGGCTCACTAGCGTGACACATCATACAAATAGTACGAAATGTATGATAAAATGAAAATATATTGACAAAGAAGAATAAGCTAATAAACTAATAAAATTTGAAAACTTGACATGAGGCAATGAAATATAACTGTCTTTTTTTCCAGTTTGTATAACGAAGTATCCTTCATACTGTAACAGGGTAGGCAGAGGGAGCTTAGTGCTAACACACTGCGTTCTCCACTCTCCGCCGAATTCCGCCGGCGCCACAACTGTTTCTAAATACAACTCTTATTTAGTTAAAATAAGCTAATTTTCAAATTATTAAACAATAAACGTAGCATAACCTTGCATTACATTACAAAGTCAACACGGGTACTGAGCGGCGCGACGTTTCAATTAAGTGATTGCTTGCTCGGAGGAGTAGGACAAATACGGCCTTTGTGTGAGCTATTCAACGAGCATTGAGCTGCATTGGGAGCTCTGATGAGATGACGTGTGGGTGTGGGCGTGGGTGTGGGCGTGGATGTTGGGTATATTGCAATTTGAACAATAACTCTGTAAATACTGCTGACGCGGCAATAGTGCGGTTAGACCATGATTGGTGTGCAGTTTGATATAGTTGTTAGTTCATATCACATTTAGGGGAATATTTATATTAAAATAATGTGTTGTCGCCTTCCTCAGATATTTTAATGGGCTTTTGAAAGGTGGGTGATGCTTTATGTGGTGTGTCAACTTGCAATGCCTTATTTATTAAAATCTGCCTGCATAACACAGTGTTAAAAGTAAAACCTTTATCTTTGTTTTTCTTCAACTCTTATTTTATAGCTATAGATAATTCAATTATTATTGATACGTGCTTTCGTTAGATATGGCTTGTAGAGATATAACATAGCTCGTAATTTTATTTAGAATTTTCTTTTTCTTATCTATACAAGGATGTATGTAGGGTTGACACACTCTGTTCCTCATTTCATAAATTTCAGGCGTATTGTTGAAAAGTGAACACATCGAATCCACAACCATTGCTTGTGAAATTTGAGCAAATTGTAATGCTTATATAAGTAATATTTTTTAAAATGTACTTCTATTCTATCATATGCCTGAGTACTTTATATTTCATATTCATACTGAATACTATATATTTCTTATCCGACTTCCACAAGGAGGAGGTTATTAACATAACTATAAATACTTACTTATTCCCTTTTTCGTACGTTTCCTTTTCATTAGTATAATTATTGGATATCATTTGTTTAATCACCCACCATATATTTAAGCGCCATGAGGAATAAAACACACGTCTCTATACCAAACCGTGACATTATTAATTACTTTAATAATTCTAATGTTTGAAATTAGTAAAGGCAGCGTAATCCATTATCGCAAAAGATTGATTACGTCATTCATCTCCGCTTTTGACCGAATTATGCTCACTAGCTATTAAGGGTCCCGTACAAAGACACCATAAATGTACCTATAGCCATATATAATACAGTACAATTACATAAGGCCTATTTCACTAATTATACTTTCATACAACATATTATATAAGTGAGATATGTAGACCATAATAAGGTCATGTTTAAATTTCCTTAACATGTAACATGTTCTTCCATTTAATCATCATGCATTACTGCATTTTAACTGAGGATACAAAACTTATGACAAAAAAAACTTCAGATTGTGTTAAAAAAATCCGCCGCTGAATTCGGAAGTCAACGTAGCGCTTTATCACGACCAGGACATAGAAATGAGAAATATACTAGTATTTCATATCCTATAGTGAGGATACAGTGTTTGTAAAACAGTTCATATTACAATCTGGGTGTTACCTGATGGACCTCAAGGAGTTAATGGTTTCATCCATTAACTCAACCGAGCACTTATGAAATTCATGCCCGCACCCGAACAAGATTACGCAGGCTAGCTGACATGTCTTCATTTACAGGGTTGACAGGAGTAATGACGTTATAATTGCTTAATTTTCAAGTATTTTGAAAATTTAGTTTATTTTAGTCATTGAACTAGTCTATCCGCTACCATATCTTCGTATCCTATAAAATTTACTGCTTCTAAATCATGCTCATAATATGTGTTTTTTTCTACTACACTTGACATTTGGAGTTTGTCCATTAAAACAAATTATACTTGCGATCATAGACCATCGAATTTCTATTTATGTTTGAAATAATATCACTTCGCTATTTTTGTATGAATGGTTTTGGATTTATGAAACACTTTTTGACATGATCATTTTCTCGTCGAAAATGTTAAAAATCATAAAAAAAGTGTAATTTAAAACACAGTTTTAACTATATTGTATAAAATGTAAGAATTATCTATTATGACATTAAGATTTTACCAGATAAACAAGATTTCCATCTCCGTTCCGTTTAAAAAACTGCTCAATTACTATTATAAGTTATACAATTATACAAAATATATGTATATTATAACATAATTATACAGTGTACATGAAGGGAAAAAGAACACGCTATATAAGTTAAATTTGTTTAAGAGTTAACAACCCTATATCTTGCCTCGTTACCTAGACGAACACACCTCAGGCGCTCGCTGCGTCTTACACCGACCATTATAATTAGATCCCTGATCACATATCAACGGCCCTTCTATGCTCCTACTATAGAAGACTCAGGAGAGCGGTAAGGGGCCTCGCAAAAATGGTAAATCACGCGACAGTTTGAATATGCTTACTAATGGAATACAGATGTGAAAATGAACAATATTCTGAGGTTTATCGAAATTCTAACAACTTTGCATATTTTGATCTTTCCATAAAATATGACTTTTATAATCAATTTTCGATATATATTATATTTTAATTTATGATGTGTTAAAGAAGTTTTGTGGAAATTTAATTATCTTTTCTTTTTAGTAGCTATAGGCCCATAAATATTTAATAAGAAAATTAGCATAGGTACAACAAAATTAATAACTTCCTAATAACGATATATTTCACGACAGCCTTGCGGGTTCAGATAAGTTCAGACACGAGAGAAACGCTATTTAAGATATTTCTATAATAATAGATTTATCTTATTAATTGTGAAATTTATATAAAAAAAACAAAAATTTACCAATGATTTTAAGCTGGGAAATCAGGTGGAATTACTTATTAATCTCATCAATTAAAGGTCAACTGGGTTTTCTCTATCTCTTGAAAATCTAGCTTAGAGATAAGCTTAAAAAATATTTAAAAAGCTGCAAAACTTAAAATAAAATGTTGCTTAATCACTTAGGGCGATTGTGGTTGGTGTGCCAAGCTAAATGGGGGCCGTGGCACAGTGAAACATTAAACAGATCGTCATTCTCGAGAACTTTAAGCTTAGTTACCTGCTACGTTAGAAACGGCCCGAGAACTTAATTGGTATCTCTACCTTTTATGGTCCAATAATAAATTAAAACAACCACACTGCGAAACCCTCCTGTATATTGAAGATCTTTCAACCGACAAGTGCAGGAGTTTGTTTTGTAAGATTGAGTTGCGTTGAAATGCTTTATGATGTACATTTTCATTTCTCTAATGCAGCGCCTTTATAAATACAAAAGCAATTGTTAATATGTTAAAATTGTTAGGCCATCGCGATACAGGAGCACAAGGATGTGCCAGTAAACGGGACTGTTGTAGGTTCGATTTCTGCTCAGAGAAATGAATTACTTAATATTTACATTCCCTCGTGGCGTATAGTGATATACGGAATGTTTAAGACCTAGGTTTCCTCTGCCTACCTTGCTACAGTATGAAGTTAAAAAAAATCAAAACAAAATTATGAAAATTTTAAAGTATTTCGTCGTATGCAGGCATTAAAAAGTAATAATTATTTGTAAAATAATTTCTCACTTATGAAATTAAGCTTAATTTATAAAGTGTAATAAGTAAGTATAAATAATAAGAAAATTACCTCCTGCCATATATTTATAGTACTGAAACATAGATTTAATAAATTAAGATATTTACTCAAGAAGTAAATACAGGAAAATGATCAAGATATAGGTACAGGTGGACACAGAATGACATTATGATAACTGCGGACGAGCAGCATTGTGCACCAGCTACCGGAGGGCACGAACTACGATAATCTTCGACGGACGTAACTTCCAAATTGGAATTGGGCATCTATAGAGACGCCTTATATTAGTAAGTTCATATATGTGATGATACAGTTTCACGCTGAATCCCGCATATGGCAGAGTAGGAAGACGGAATCTAGTTTTGTTCCATTTATTCATCAGCTCTTAAAATCTTTGGCTTATAAAGGTAAGAAGCTGATTATTGTAATGCATTTTTTAAAACAACTGTTTCACAAAAATAAATTAATGCTTTTTTTCAGATAAAGGGAACTTAGTGTTAAGAAACTTCTTGTCTGTCGCATTTTGCCTTTGTACCAAAACGAGGACAAATAAATTAGTAAATATTTCACTTCTTTGAGTGGATATCGAACCCACAACCTGACGTGTTTATAGACACTGCTTGTGCTCCTGCGCTACGACTAGTCTCAAGATCAGCTTATAAAAATTATTTTATATTTTGGTTTAAATAATTTTTCGTCAACTAAAATAAGAAAGGCCACATATATTTCGCTATTCCAGCACCCTTCAAAATCGAGTATAGTGACCCCAGTCGCTCCCTATAGGTAAACAGCGAACCCGAACACCTGGGATCAACTCCTGCTATTAACTTTATAAGAGCAACATTTACCGTCGTCGCACAATTCCAAGTAATTAAATGTAAATATTTGACTTAAAATATCAGAGAAACTAGAACTAGACAATAATAGGTTATTTCACTTTGTTATTTTTAAAGTAAGATACTTTATATAGAATTTCATTTTAGGTAATAATAAGACGTATAAGACATATTTTTTCTCTAAAAAAAAACAATTTAAAAAAACCATATCCCAACGGTTTTATATCAAATACGAATAGATGACAAATAACTAATTCACGTCATATGAAGCTTTAGTCCACAGAGCCAACACCTAAAAGCTCACTCTCCAAAAAGGTTACTAACAAAAAATTTCAAACTGTCCGGAACAAATCCGAACATTTGAAATATTTATGATGTGTACAGTCATATCTCTGGCTTTGCACGCACTTCCGCTACATTGAGCTAAACAAAAACTAATGGTGTCACGAAATA
Organism: Heliconius aoede; assembly: GCA_037355905.1. Classification (NCBI taxonomy): domain Eukaryota; kingdom Metazoa; phylum Arthropoda; class Insecta; order Lepidoptera; family Nymphalidae; genus Heliconius; species Heliconius aoede. The sequence goes on from JBAIZZ010000298.1 coordinate 1,443,866, forward strand.
TATAAAGCTTAACCCTCACCCTTGCTTAAAAATGACAACTTGAACGCACAATTTAAAGTTAACAAGATAACATAATTGGTAGATGGAAATTGGTCTCCATTTTATTTTGTATTTCTTTCGATTAGTACAAAAAGGATATTGACGAAATAATTGGGACAAAGTCAACTAATTTGTTATTTGATATACTAATTCAATACATATTAATCTGTAATTAATGTGGATTTATACAATAGATAAGCTTTTATTTTTATTAAGTCATTCATAGAAAGCATTTCTTCTTCTTGAACCTGTCGTGGTGCAGTGGCACAAAGATGTGACTGTACGGCGACGGTTGTGGGTTCGATGCCTACTCAAGGAAATGAAATATTTATTTACATTTATATTTTCATTTCTTCATTGTACTGTCGAGACAAAGAGCAGCGTTGAGTTCCGACGCTCAACACGCAATTCGATGGAAAGTGGGGAACGGTGTCTTAATAGTAGCTGTGTGTTTTTTTATTTCTTCTTTCAATTTGTCCACCAGAAGAGAGATGAAAATATCGTTTGTCATTCCCCGAGTGGAAATTGAACCCATAACATTTGCAATCTGGCTTTACCCACTGCTTCCTAATAGCCTTCTATCCATTTTAAGTCTGCAATAAATCAAATATTAAAACAGCATTTTCACTTTCATTTTAACACTGATTGCTACAACTACAATAAAAGCCTTAACAATTTATTATGTTTAAATTATTAGCTAGAACGCCCCATTAAAGCGATTCATTAGATACTGAGGGTGTTGAAAGGTATGTTTTTCATTCTATATATAAGCGTAACAAAAGATAATTTCCCCGTTGGAAAATGAAGCCGTAAATCAGGCGAGCACTCTCGGCGTGACGCACATCTTATTGGCATTGTTGTTATAGTAATAGATTGTAAAATATTGTATAGAACTGGGCGTCAGGCATTTGACAAGTTATAGAGTATAGAAATATATATATAT
>JBAIZZ010000298.1:1444857-1477382 GCA_037355905.1 Heliconius aoede
AAATTTACTAAAAATCATCGATAAAATCATTTATTTTCCAAAAAAAAACCGACTTGTTTATAGCCAATTTGGATTTGGATATCATAAATTCATCGTCATTACTTTATACAGATAATCAATAAAAAAAATTATTATGATGACAGAAACAGGCAATTCTCAAAGATATAACGCGGTAATGCCTCATAATTACGATCTCGTTGGTTCCTTATTAAACCTATAAAACATCTCTAGACAATGCTATGAACGACGTCTCTGTAGAGCGTTACATCAATCCCTATCGACAATGAATAAATGACAGTAACAGAGTATTGAGATTTAGTATAAAACAAAGATAAATGAAATATACGTATATACTCTGGAGTTTTCAAAATGAAAAATATATGTTATTTAAAATTTTACTTATTTTAAGGTGTATTCTGTGATTCTTTATGTGGTGGCTAGATTAATATCTATCTATCTTGTATCTTTTGTAAGTATCAGTTGTTGTATCAAAAATGTAATTTCGGAGATTTTATTTTATTTTTTATTTGTAATTTTTATAAAAGTAAGATAATTATACAAAATTAGAATGGCCACAGTTCTTTGAAGTTTGAAAAATAAACAAAGTTTTATAGTGCCAAAATATATTTTTGTAGTTTTCTTGTAAGGAAGTGTCTGGCGTAGTCGCCGCCTCGTCGTCGCCGGCGACATTATGTTCCTTCTCAAATTTGGACACATAAAATATCACAGATTTTCTTAAGCAGATGCTTAATTTAAATATTATTACTATATTATGTTCATTAACCAAAAAAAACCGGTATAAATAAGTATACTACAAATTAAAAAAATGAAGACAATTTTCATTGAACTTATAGAGCCAAAATTGCAGAGAGAGAGATTAATATATAAAATATATGATAAAATAAAAATTTTTATCTTCAAAAAACAAAGCTATAAATTCTTCTCTTAAAAAGATCTCTCCGGTAACATTTTAGTCCCCTTGTTATGGCATCAGTACTTGTAATTGCCAAATTTATGTTTGCCGACACTAACGCAATAGCGGCGGTGTGCGGGAACGTGTATCACTCTAAATTAGATTGCAATGCGAACGCAAAGAGGTTGTCGTTGAGAGAGGACTGTAATTTATTGGGAAAAACAAAGGTTGTTAATTATTGCCATTCTTGTGGCTTATTTGTTTCTGAAATGGATATATTTTTTTTTGGTTTTTGGGGAATTTATTTGTCATTTCGAATTGAAAACATAGATACAAAAGGGAAAATAAAGTATGCGACAAACTTATAACATCGAAAAATGTTTAACTGTATTTTTTTGCCTTTACACGATTAGTACGATAAATTAATTTTGGCTTTATTAACTAAATAAAATAGTAAACGTCCCCCCCACTTTCTGCCAAATTCTCTTCATTGCATATTGAGTGGCAGAAGTCCAGGCTGTGCTTTCTGTCTAAGGAGAGCAAGGAAATTTAAATTTTTACATTCCTTCGATTGGGAATAGAGCCCACAACCGCCGGGATTACAGAAAGTCGGCCTGAATTTTTGAATTATTTATTATATTATCAGCACTTAAAAAAGCCTAATATATTTTTTTATATTCAATATAAGAATTAAAAGGTTTTTAAGGAATTTTTGTATTTAATAGTGAAAATTTAGTGTGAAGTGAGAGCACAGAGACGAGGTGAAATCCCCACAATTTCCAGGCTAATTAGTTACAAAAACAATCATTAAAGCATTTTCAAGTTGGAAGCTCAACAAAGCCTGAGCTAAAAGTGTGCAGACAACAAATCCTTTGAAAATTTCATCTAAACAGTTTTAAAGTTGAAGATCTCGCTGGTTCCTCAGTTCGTTCGTCAGACGCCCGAGGCGGCTTCTTTAATTTATTTTCAGAATTAACGTCACGACTCGCGATGTGGAAGCTGCGGGGTAGATAAGGTACACAAGACTTACCCTACTTGTTGTTGCATAACTTGGTATAAAAGCGTGTTCGGCAATTATTTCTTAAATTAAACGTTCGCGGTGATGTGATAAAGCATATTTTAGAATTAATTCATTATCAGAATCATTTTTTTCTTTCTTTTATTACTTATGAGGCCGTCGTGATGCAGTATTACAGCATTTAGTTATAAAAGCGAATCCACACAATCTTGAGATAAATTATGTTGTAGACATACAAACAGACGGACAAAAAATGGTCCTAAAAATCCTTATTATTCTTTCTTTTATTCGGTGTTGTTAAAGGTACAGAATCCTAAAGATTAAATTTTATCGAAGTATTTAAATGCCTATATGTTTTAGAATGAAACAACATTACTATAGTCTAAAAAGCTGCCAGTTTACACACATAGCCTTAGCATATAAATCTTGTGCTTTAAAGCGTTATCTTTAGACAAGTTGTATGATATGATTTAAATATGAAGTTACAGTGAAGTTACTCCTCAGGGAATGCTTGAACTCGCTTTGGGCTTAGAGGTAACAACACTAGTCTTAGTTACACTGGATGTTTGCCTTTCGACTATAACTTGAACTGCTACGAATATTTTCATTATTCAACATTGTAAATACAATAGTGTAAATTAGAATATTTGAATATTTTAAAGATAAGATTGGATTTATATTAGTATTATTTTGTTTATCTCGTACATAGCAAGATAGATGGAGATGGAGGGATCCTGGGATCCTGGTGATAAAACAAGAACCCACTACCGGTCAAATATAAAACTCAAGAAAACCAGATGCATGTGCCCCTGAGCCGCAATTGACTCGAATAAATATACATAGCTGCTGCATAAATATTTATCAATTATACGATGTTTTATAATATAATATTACCATAAAATAACTAAAAAGTATTAGAAATACGAAAATTTTTACATGTTAGTAAAGATTTAACAAAAAGAAATATCCTACAGTCTGAAAGGTATCGACATTTACATACATACAACTAGCCTGTAATCTTCTCTAGATTATCCTGCACACGTCCTTCACAGGTAAGCCGCATAGGACACGCTATTAATTAAGCCCAGACCGAGAGCCATTGCTCTCAATGATGACCTCACATCAGGTATATATTATCATGTACTCGTCGATATAGAAGAAAAAAGAAGTAACCCTATACCTTGTCGGCAAAGGAAATAATCCAAAGTTTTTTTTTATCAGCGAATCAAGGACTCAAGGTATTATAACATATATCTATGGTACGGTATCATATGTCACATATATCTTTTTTTTGTTATTGATATAAAATACAGGTGACATATGAAAAAGTTAAAAGTTAGACAAACATAGAGATTAAATATTATTAATTTTTTTGTGGAATACTTCTATATGAAGGTATGTATTTAAATAGCCAATTTTAAATATTAGTAGGCAGCTATAGCTCTATCGCTGAGTTAGTCTTAAAAAAGTGCTCAAAATTTATCTTTATCCACTAATAAATATATCATAATATAAAGAATATAACGTGACGAGACCAATTGGCCTGGAGCTTAAAGCTGATGTTTTTTTTAACATATTTTTATTGGCTAAATAATAAAAAACGACCATTCAAATGGAAATATTATCTGAAAAGTATACAGGAAGGATGATCTACATTTACGCAGAAGCATTGTGACCGACAGTGGGTCGGCGCCATTAATCAACACCGGACAGATCGCCATTGTCTTGTTAAACGTACCCAGCTACTGTTGCGAGGATATTTAACCATTGTTATTATAATATTAATATTAATTTATAATATATAGGCCTCTATATACTATGTCGCACACACGTGTAACTATAAGCGTGACGGTAGTAGGTTCTATTCCCATTCAGTGGAATGAAATATTTAATATTTTCGTTTCTTTGCTCTGGTAAAACGTAAAAAATACAGTAAAAATTTAAATTTAAATAGTATAATAACGACAAGTAAAACTTTAAAATAATCCTGTGCACTTAGCAATTAAATCTTTTTCTAATTAGCAACAAAAGTGGCGTGGCAATAAATTGGATTACAGGTAGCCGCGGGAAAGCGTTTGTGCGTGAAGTTGCCACGCTGAGAGCCCTTTGGGGGAAACGTCAAATAAACTTTATCAACTTCCATTCGTACCGTTTGGCAGACTTCGTAATAAATTAGACAGGATTTTAATGTTACTAAATGCTTTGTGAAACTTTTCTGAAGACCATTTGGTTGATTTAAGTATAGAAGCCTGAGGCGGAAGACAGACGCTGGCAGTAAAAGCCGGATCCAATGCCGTGAAGAACAATAAGAATCATTTGTATATAACTCTAATATAAATATTATAAAAAAACAGATTCACGCTTCCACAAACGGTAGTCAGAGGTAACTTAGATTTAAGGCATTCGCTTTATTTATCATATTTTGAGATATTACCCGTTGAGTTACCGGAAGTCAACGCTGCAATCTACCAGAGCGGGAAAATAAAAATAATCATTCCCGCGAATAAGAATCTAACCATTAGCGTTAACGGTCAATGTCTGACTGTTAACGCAGTGAAAATAATTCAAATTATTTTATATTTTGTTACGTTAGGGTTTCTATGTTTAAGGGCTGTCAAAATATTGTAAAGTCACTCAAAAAAACGTTATTTTAATTTATAACCATTAGTTGAGTGATGGAAATCCACTCCATGCTTTGCCTTGGTACCAGAAGGAAGAAATAAAAATATTAATAAGTAATAACTCATTCTCCCGATTTACCATCGAACCCCAACCGTCGCGTTTACAATCCTCACGCTTGTGCCCCTGCGCCGTGAGAGCGCCTCCATACTTCAACTTGGTAATAATTAAGCGCCGAACAGTCATACCAGCCAACAAGTGCAAACATGCTTGTGTATTTTATACCCAGCGCCGCCGCGACCGCTTGTGTGCTGCGTTTATACATTTATATTGTATTATACTTCATTTTATATATATTATATTTGAGATTTTATTTGTTGAATATACCTCTGCACATGTTGTTTTATAAGCATTAAACGCTTTAAAAGTCTTTGTAAGAGATTTAATGTCAGTTAAAAATTAACGAGGTAAGTTTGCGTTATATCGGTCTGATAAAATTTGTTCCAGTCAAAATTCGTTTAAAAAAAACTAAAAGGAAAAAAAAACCTATATAAGTCAATAAAATTTTTAACCATAATATTTTTGTCTAATCATGGATGATTTTTCCTTCAATTTGGTACAAAAAAAGAAAACCTTTTCCTAGTGACGAATAACAAAAATAACAAAAAAAAAATTAAATATATCTTGATATTAACTTCTCTTTTCCTACCCTGCTACAAACGAAATAAGCGTGAAGCTAAAAAACCAATATCATCTAAAATAACTGATCATTCAGAAAACTCCTGTTAATTCCTACAGCTCTTGAGCTAAATCCCAATTTAATACAAGTATTCTAGACACAACAGGTGTATATTACATACATATAAAAAAAATCTATACACCCTAACATTTCTAAATTCAAATATCAATCACGTCCTCAGTTCGCACTTCAATAAATGACTTTTTTACTTTATGCCTCTCAGTTATCAAATTGCGTTTGAATCATCAATAATCCTTTAATTAAGGCCATTTTCTAAAATATTTTTTTTTTATGTCAGCGACCACTTTGTCACAGCAATGATGGATGGCAATCGATGGGAATTTATTTTATTCCCCTGATTCGTTTAGCTGAATATTGATGCTCAGAGAGCTAACCTCGTATTAATTTCCCATTTTTTTTATTTTTTTACGATTTGAAGTCATGAAGGTAATGTCACTTTTGTAATATTAATGGTTTTGCGCGATAAAATTGATTATTATTCATTTTTTTTTGTGCTCACCGTTCACATATAGATATGTCATTTTTTACGTGCCATGTCTAAAATGCGATATGCGGCGTCGGGCAATGCGGAATATCTTAACACTAGGTTCCCTCTGTATAATGAAAACATTCCTGAATATTGAAAAATCATATAAATTTCCTTTAGTAAAGAGTTATAATCACATAACGGCTAGGAGTGGGTGAAAGTGTAATTGTTAAAATATTTCTAGATTAAAAAGTACATTTTATGTTCTTAATATATATATTTAATAATAAAAAACATATTATCCCCTAATACAATAAGCTAATTTTAATTAATAAAAAAAGCTATCAATAATATTGTAATGTTTAAATTTTCATATTGTTTAATGTAATATAACATCATATAAGTCCTAATTTCAGAAAGACATTGATGCTATATTACAATTCCATTTAATTTCTATTGACATACAGCATGCGATTCATTAAAAACCAGGCCAATAATTGTCTTTGTATTTAGCCAAAAACAATTTTAAGTGAAGATAAAATCGATCTGCTCAATACATAGTTCAATTTGTTATAAATACAAATAGTTTAATTAAGAAAAATCAAACGAAACATAGTTTAGCTTAATGCAGTTTGGAGTTATTTGGAAGATCGCAATTTAGTTATTCTATTGACTTATATTTCTGCTTTTTATGTACAATACTGGAAACTTGTGGAAATAAAAATACTCCTAATATTACCTAGGTTAAAAAAAACTAATAAACAAATAATAATAAGAATATGTCAAAGTGGTAACTTTATATAACTTCATTTCAACTTTCTTAAGTAACGTACGTGTGTATCTGCAATATAGAGTATTGAAACAAATTTCCATGCAATATATTTTTTTTGAAAAAAGTTGTCTGAAACTGCACGCTAATGTCTTTGCGGCACGAATGTGCTGCCCGACCTACATTTGCAATGTTTTTATTTCTTGTAAGTATATCAATAGATTGTCAATAATATAACGCTAATTGGTGAAATACAAACGAAACATCACTAAGAAAAAAATATTTTACATAAAGAAATGTGCTATATTACAAAAAAAATAGCATTGTTTTTCTTCAGAGATTTTTATTATTTTTTTTACTCAGAACGAAGCGAATAGGGGACGACGCTCCTTTATATTGTCATACAAATGCATGTTAAACTTGCATTTTGTTAAAATAAAAAAAAGACAAATTTATTAAGAAATACTTACAAGCCCAAATAAATATGGACAAAAAATCATATATATAATATATTATAAAGCGTAAATAAAAAAGAACAATAAAAAGACACAAAAAAAGAAAATAATAAATGGAAACCTCTTCTAAATATTGTTTGGGTGCACCGCTATACGTTATAATCGAACCGCTAATAAAATATAAGTACGGTACAATACAGCAAGTCACTACGGCCTGTCCCTGTCCGGACACACTGAAGCGATTTATGACAATCCTTTTTACCACACTTAAAAAAATATACATATATATTAGAGAGCAGGGACCTGATGTATGTACGGCATCTTTCAGCCGAATTGTGATTGGGGCTTAGGGGGCGATAACTCCATTTTATGGCCCAATTTTTGTTGGATATACAATATTTGGAATGTTATTATTAAGAGTACCGCCGCAAAATGAATGCGTAAGAAAATATTATGTGATAAATGTTGTTGTCTGGAATATTTCTATTTTATATATATATATATATATATATATATATATATATGTATTCAGCGCGTAGTTACACGCTTCTGCCCCTGCGCAACGACTGCTCTCACCAATGCTTAGAAATATTTACTATGAGTCTATTTCACAGCATTTTACAAACAAATCTTAGGCTTTCGAAATCCCAATCTTGAATATTCATTTGTTTACTCTAACTGCGACAATAACTTGTTGTCTTCAGTCTATCTTTATAGTGTAAGGGTGCATCTTAATGTAAAAGCTAAAATCTCCATACAAATGTCGGGTTGATGAAATTGCTCTCATACATTATGGTGTGCAGCATCCTAAGCTACTAAAGCGTAGTGCCTTTAAAGTATATGATATTATATATTAGTATATCACAAAAATATATTCCGATTCCGAGGGTTCCGATAAATATAACTTACTAACTTAACAATTCAAGCCAGCCGTGGCGCAGGGTGGGGTACCCTCTGCCTACCTTGTTGTCTACGGAATACAGCGTGAAGCTGTTTTTTTTAACAATGTTAAAATAATTCATTATTATCCTCAATTACCATCATACAAGTATTTGGTTTTCCAAACAAATATATATATATATATATATATATAATAATAATAAATGCGTACTTTCTACTTGCGTTTAAACATTACCAATTCGGATTAAACATAATATATAAAGGAAATGCGAACAACAAAAGTCAAAATAGAGACGACCGAACTCAACTGGACGTCTCCAAAGAACCTTTACTATCATGCAAATTAAACGGTATTCGGAACTAATTACTTCACTCATATATTAAGATAAAGCCTTTATGTTTGTACAGTTTTCAAACATTCTAGACAAGAGTTAGACGTGTAGTTTATTCGAGGTGTAAGTTTCGTACGTAATAGGAAAGTTTGTTTTAGAGTTGCCGGAGATTATTATTGAGTGGTAAAGCATGTAAAGTTGCTCCCGGTTTGGATGAAATTTTGTATAATACGAGTACATTCTTTATACGGTACAGAAACTATTTAGCTAGCAGCTGCCTTCTATCTTTGTATTAGGTTAAAATAATATTTTTTTAACAGTAATCTTAGCGAAAATATGAGTGTTTATTAATGATAATCGATTCAGTTTCTAATGAATCTTGATGAATGAGAACTTTAATATATTATTTCGAAATATTAAAGAAAAATCCATTTTATTTCTACACTACTGCCTCATTTACATATACTTCGAAGAAAAAAAACATGAGCGAAATTCGGTCACATTTCAAATATTAGAATAGTAAATTTAAAACCACCACGTATCGATACAGAACAATATATAACCAGAAAAACTGGTCGACAGTAAAGACTTGGACGCGTAGACTCACCATTTACGAGTGCGACCGCGGCTTAAATAAAAAATTCCAGATAAGTTTTCATATTTTCAACGAACGCAAATGGGTCACCACTCTAACTATTGTTGGTATCCACCACAATACGAACTGGAATACTTGTCTAAGGCTTTGTCCAATACCCACTCAATACATTGCTCTAAGGTTTCCTGCATTGAAATTTAAAGTGAAAATATTGCCATCAGATACTCTATATCGATATTCGCATTGTATTACAGTCTATTGTACCGGAAGTCAATATGGAGTAAAAGCAGTGATTTTTAATATATTGTTGACACTTGCGGTTAAATTTCTTTATTTTTTTACGGAAAAATTAGTAATAAAATAACAAAATCTAATCTAATCTCATGATTCTAATGGAAGATTTAATAAATTCATCACAACACCTTTACATATTTTTACCACTTTTAAATATTTTTATCGATTCAATAATAATGAGGCCATGAGGGAACGTAGTGTCTTAACAGTAGGTTCCCTCTACGTATCTTGCTATATACAATATACAGTGTGAAGCTGAAAAATTGTTTTGTGAGGTGTATCCAAGGGAATCCAAAAAGTAATTAATCTAACAAACGCGCGTTTCAGCACCCATATTAAAAAAGCACAAATGAATATGACGTTGAGCCTTATTGGGTTTTATACATTAATTTAGAAGGAAAACAAAACATTAATTTCTGTTATCGACATCGCACAGGCGCCCGAGCGTTCTCGTAGGATGTAATCTCTGTACGAGCCGTGTAACGTGTGTAAATATGCGCACATTGATAAATAAATACCAGAATACCCGTTTATTCTGTGAGGGAATTGAATGGCACATTTCTATGGTGAAATTTCCATTATGGATGGAGTAATTAGGTAAGGTGATGCGTAAAATAATAAGGATCGACTGAACTCTTGTTCAGTGTACAAGAAATGCTGTTATGTTGAAACCGGAAATAGGATTCTGAAATCGTGTGTTATCTCAACATATAATTATTTTTTTAAATATTTCATAATTATATTCTTTAAATATTTCAATAAAATATGTAAAAGACTAAATGCACATTAAGAAAATGTTCACTTGTAAATATTGTTGAGTCCAGTCGTGGCGCAGAGGTTCTAGCATGCGACTGTAAACACGATGGATTTCCCACTCGAGGAAATGAATACGCTCTGGTATCGAGACAAAGCGAGGCATTCAGATTCGCCACTGAACGTACAAGCGGGATACAGCGTGATGCTGAAAAAAATATTATTCCTAATAGTTTATCATAAAAGTTCTACATAATTATAATATATTATAAGATCAAATTAACCGAAATTAGAGAAACTTATCAATGATTTAGCAATACGGCAGCATCATCAAATAATGTGGAATAGGAAAGGTATTGCTATAGGGTTGCCAAAAGTATGTCAACATATAAAGCACACAATGTTTCCATTTTTGTATTCAAAATTTTAAATAATCGTAAACTAGTAGTTTGACATGTTACATGGAATATATATATTTATGTATATACTTATAAATATACTTATTTTATATAAACATATCTTTCTAATTCATAACGTTTTACACATAAGTGTTAACCCTATACGCCTACACAAATAAATGAAAATTCAGCCAGCCAAACAATAGCTGAATCGTGCTCATTTATATTAAACAAACATCTTAAAGCGCCTCCAAGTACCAAAATCAGTATTATTATGTTAAAGTCAAATATTGTCTCAAATATGATCTGATTCATTGCCGCTGTACTGCCGCGCCACCACGACCTTATCTTGCTGTTCTATGATCCATTATTTTTCTTATTTCTGTTTATTGGAATCATTATGTACTAATTTAAAGAGATATTATAAAAATAATACATCGCTGAATGCGGGATACAGCGTGAAGCAGAAAAAAACAATAGATATTAAACGAAGAAACTAAGTGGTAGTCGTTGTGTAGACAACACAGCATTTAGTTTATTATTTAACATTTAAAAGTGTAGGGACAGACAGGTAATCGTCTTTCAGTTAAGTCTTATTGTTCAGTTGAAGGTCTGAGTCTTTTCAGAGAGGCTTTTACAGGAATTATTAATTTATTGCCGCCATACAATTTTCGCAATATTTCATCTACCTATTGGTTTTGAATCATTTATATGGCTTTTTATTGGTATTTAGATATTCATCACCTCATCACCCCGTCGAAAGCTTAAATGTACCATTGTAAATTATTGTTCATGAATAAAATGGAGACAAGTTCTGGAGGCATTGCGTGGTGAACATAAGAAAACTAAAATATTAAAATAAAACATACATTTCCTCGATTGGGAATCGAACCCACGATCTGTCGCGTTTACACTCAAATGATTGCCACGCCCCATGCCACGACTATAAATAGCCTCAACCTATAAAAAGCTTAAATTTAAATTAAGTAAACAATTTAGTAAAAGTATTTTTTGTACTTAAAGTAAACGATTTGAAGCCACGACCTCTGATGCCCTGATAATTTCTCGTGTCCCACATCAGTGAAAACATGAGTTAATATAGTTTCAAGCAAATATTATATAATAGGCAGTGGGACTTGGAAAATATCAAATATAGTTAAAAGTTTTTCCTCTGAAAAAGTTATTATAAGAAAGAGGCAAGTTGTTAAAATATCGCGGCTGGCATATAGAGTGGCACTCATCACATTTTTGATACAATAATATTAAATTGTAAAACTTATTTTTATATATAAATAACTTATACCTTTACCATATAAACGTATAATGCATACAAATATTTAAAGAAACGTAAACATGCTTAATAAAATGAATGTATTCATTAATTTTTGTTTATTTTTTTATGTGAAAGTACCAAAGCTACAAAAACGACTGTAAAATGAATGTTCAAGAAAAAAATCATATCAAATTATACGAAAGTGGCTATTTACAGACTAATATAAATGTGTTCGCATTTCGAATGTTAAAGGAATATAAGGAGATAATCTTAGATGCAGCGTCCCGGCTCCATCCGAAGGCAATTTCACGCCACGTCGTCGTAGGCCTCCTGTGTAATTCGTTTCTCTCAAATATACTCGATGATAAATTTTGTATCTACTTTACTCAACAATGTAATTTCCGTGCGGTGACACTCACGTTCATGCTTTGGTAAATTACCTTGTAAATATTTGGAGAAAACTTTAATTCATTCTATTATAATTAAAATATATAACATATTTAAATAAGTTAATTATTTCAAATGCCACATACAAAAAGTTTTGAAATTTGAAACAACAATTTACATATTTAATCATTGTCTATTGTTCAGATATGAATTATTTCGTTTCATTCTATTTCATAAACACGCTCCGATGAAGTAGATTATTGCATAGTTAATTTCAAACATAGTTCAAAAACTATTTAGTTCGTGTATTGATTAATATAAAACAAACGATCATTATTTCGTTCTCGTTACGACTAATTAAAACTATTGTTATGGCAACACAAACACGGGTAATGTGCAAACCAAACATATTGTGTTAAATATCAACCGCTGCCTCTCAATTTGTTTAGTTAGGTGTAGTACGGCCAGGCATCCCGCGTAAATTAGTCTAGTTAAGTGCAGTGCAGGAATTTAATCCTCATATTTCGTCTGCGCTGGGGTTCGGAATATCTTTCTACCTTCCAAACTTACCGACATATCGTAACAAAGCATCTTCGACTAAACAAACTCGTAATTAAGATCCAATTTTCCTTGTAAAGCGAAATTAACCATGATTTTGTAGGTATTCTCTCAAACAATTACGTTAAAGCAATTTGAACCTTACATAGCAATGAAATGTATGAAAAGATAAGCAAAATTGCTTAATGATTGTATCGTATAATTTAAGCGCATCGAAATTTAATAATGGCAATAATTTTGCGAATAGATTCGAAAAGCAAAAGTCGCTTTTATATTAAGTTCGGAATCAGATTAAAGGAATTCCTTACTGACATACCTTAGTAATTAATTCAATAAATAAATTTAATACGATATTAATATATCCATCACATAGATATCAATTACAATATAAAGCATTATCACAGATAAAAAAAAACATAATATAGTATAACTTACACCATAGACAAGAAATGTCTTTTCAATAGACACAGAAGAGGTTGAAGGCCTTTGTATTGCGCTAGTTGTAATTTCCTAGCAGACAAGCTTGCGACAATCCCGACTTATCTTTGTTCCGTCAGTACACTTTCCCTTGGGCTTGTCTTCAAGCACACTTATAATTTCACCTATTATAACATTTATTACAAACGCAATAAGGATCCATTTTGTCATTTGACTTTTAACGAGTGTTGTAAGTACCATAGCATGATTTATGACGTAACTTTTCAACAGTACTCTCTCATTCCACACACCACTATGAGACAGCGCTGGTTTTTCTTCGTGTACTTCTTTATAAAGTTGTATTTAAGTTTAATTTGTGTTCTTTTTCCCTTTTTTTTTTGTTTTTCTTTTGGTTAACTTTTACTAAAGAAATTGTTATGTTAATAACTTTTTGTTCACAACTTCATTGTTTTCATTGTTAGGTTTTAAGAGTGAAGTGGAGTTTGTGGTACTTGATAGTAAAAGAATTCTGAAAATTTCTAAAGTTTTAGAAATTGTAAATTATACATAGAAATATATTTATCGTTTCATATCATAACGTGGACACTCATTAAGACAACAACATTTAAACAAAATAAATTAAGTTCTTTATAGCTTTAATTACTTTAATATTAAGTGTAATAACCAATTATAAAACTATTCAAGAATTGTTTGCACATTATTTCAAGTAACTGGAAAATGCACACTCATTATCCGTTACAAAGTGCAACTATTAAAAGCTTGTTGGTAAATTGCTATTTGAACGCGCGCCTTTAAATTAAAATGGTGCGGCAACCAAAGCCCTTCTGTTTCATTGAAAAACAGACTTTTAAGTCTGATAAAGGAGTGATGTAGCTATGTTGACTTTAAATCGTTGAGGCAGTTATCTAATAAAATTATACCATTTTATGTATCGAATTATAATAATAATTAATTCTACTTAGACTTATGTATCTTATGTATGTAAAAATTAACATAATAACAGACAGTTTGTACATACAAATACACATGTCTTCCACATATTTGTGATTGCAAAAGTGTATGTTGAAAATTTGTATGATTATTTATTATTAATATATAAGATAATATGATTTTTGTTCGTTTTATTTTAACCAATAACTTTCAGTGTATTATTTTCTCTATCAAAAAATTACTCTCAAACTTACTGCAATAAAAAAAATACGTATAATATATTTACAAATATTTTTTATTTCACCTGAACGTTTAGAGAAAGTCAACCGCAGTGAGAGAGGTGCGCTATCTACATTGACGTTTGCGGTCATTCTGCTTGTTTTGTTGTGAAACGATGGCCGCTCTAATGCTTGCAATGCATTGCAGTCTACGCCCCGCTGAGAGAGACGTAATAAATCGTGGATACCTATTCGGCAAATGTATTGGATAATGTTATAGGAAAAATGTCATACAAAAGAGATATAAAGGCTATAAAGCTGAACAAAACTGTGTTGTATTGCAAAATTGTTATTGTTTTCTGAATAACAGTGCAAAAAAACACCGTAGAACGAAAAATTAATTACATTTTTAAAGAGAATTTATTAACCTATTCAACTAGAGCTGCTCGTATATACCGCCTAGATTATATTAATGTAACTAGTGGCCCGTATCATATAAATGCCTTTTTTTTTGTAATATGCTGCACTATTATTGTAATTTTTTTCACAATAAAGCTTATACAAACAAAAACAAAAACAATAAAACAATGAAAATTTTTGTTGAACTCTTATATAAATTATTGTACTATTTTGAACTATTTGTAATTCATATTAAAGTACCCTTCATGATAATTCTAATATATAACCAAATACAACAAATCATTGTTTTGATTGTAAATATATAACACTAATTAGATGTCCAGCATCTGTCTTCCAAGGCTACTTAAACAGACGTCACGTGCCAAAAGATGATAAAATAAATTTAAAGCAACCCCCATTACAGAGCTAATGGGCTGTATCTTGAGCGCTGGGGAATAAAAGATCCGTCGATTAGAAACTTTATGTTTGTAATTTTCCCGAATCCCCTTTACAGGCTGTTTCTTGCACCGCCGAAGATACAAAGTCGATACTTATATATGTATTCATTTAAGTACACACAAGTATAGATTGGTATTAGGAAAGAAATAAAAATTAATAATTAAAAAAATAATTAAAATAATTAAATTAAATAAAAAAAATAATTAAAATATATTCAACGACATTTAACACAAATATAGACAATTTGTTGTAGTGCTCTCGTTTCTTGTTAGGATTAACTTCAAAAAGGTTGAACGTTTGATTAAATTGAATGTTTACTTTAATTAGAAAATTACAATACCCGTAAGAATTAAACAAATCTAATTATATAATCTACTAGGTATATTAGAATATTTCATTCAACGACTAAACAGGACAAAAAAATAATGGAAATACTAATAATTGGATATTTATTTCTGTAGTCTGATATTTGAAATACAACATAAAACCTATTTCTGGGAAAATTCAGAAATTCAGAATTTTCAGTATTTTTATTGCAATATAAAAGCTGAAAACTCAGTACGCTAGGTTATAAATTACGTGATAAGATTGAATGGCTTAAAGTTATTTTCCCTGAAGAAGTTATACCGTAACACGTAGAAGGGAAAAGGTAGACAAGTGAATCGAACCTTTACAATTTAAAGGTTGGGGGGTAGCAGGAAATAGACTCAATTAACTAACATTGACTCCGAGTAATCTCAGACGATTGAGAAAACTATTAACAGTTCTATACAAGCCACTATTATGCATTGTCCCTTTTGTGGATGTGCAAAAATTGATTAGGTTTTTTATAAAAAAAAACTAGCGGCCTTGCGTGGTAAAATTTTTCTTATAATAAGACTAAATTAACAATTTTTTTAATGTAAATTTTAAATTATGTATAAGCTATATTACAGTAAAGTTTCATCTATATTCATTAAGCACAGAAATATAGATACAGGATACAGCGTGAAGTTAACAAAACTAAAAAATAAAAAATATACAATCATATCTTATGAAAATTATACATATAATATTAAATTATAATTGTTTTCTTGAGAAATATACTTGATTATTGAAAGGATTTATACTTGATTTTTTCAACTCAATATTTAAAGTGAATGTTTGAAAATTATATATATAGTAATTTTAGGGTGTAATGTAGTGTAATGTGCCAGTAGCCATAACGACTTAATAGCAAATAGCGTCCCTAGTAAAACCAATAACTACACACGTATATTACGTTCAAGCGAAAGTTAATTCTTATACAAAAAAAATAAACGTTACGACTTTGAATGGCCTTCATTTTGTAATTTCAATCGAAAATAAATGGATGTCGCTCATTACTTTATCTTAAAAGTGCAATTTACTTTAAATAACCATTCGCAAAACGGAAAGGTAGAATGAAAATTGAAGCGACTGCCTTTTTTGGGCTCAACGTAGCGTTTAAATTAAAAATCGCGAAAATTGACGGGCAAACTGAAAACATATAAATCTGTGGCCGAGCGGAAAATTAAAACGTTCGGAGGCGACGCGACGCGCGACTTTGCGGGATTTTGTTGTCGCTTGATCTGATCAGAGTACTCGTTAATGATCTCTATCTTGGGCCTCTTTTATTGCTTAACTAAAATGTTTATATTCTTTAAACGGGGATAACGTTATAATTATTATATATGTTATAAAAATATTGTGGCCAGTGTTGACGCCAGGTCCCAAAAACGTGTGATTGAAAGCGCGACAGGTCGTGAGGTCGATTCTCAGTGGAGGAAATCTCTCGCGATATATCCAGAATTCGGCGGAAAGTTGGGAGCAGAATGTTTTAATACTAGAATCTCTCTTGCTACCTCTCTGCTACATGTGGCATGCAGCGTGAAGATATAGATATACCTACCTGTACCTGTAAGTATAATAGTTGCACGTTCAAGTATTACATGGGGACATGCTTATCTAACACAGAAACAATGTTAATAAAACATCAAATATACAAAGCAACAAAGAGCTAATTGCTATAACGTTTTTCAGTCCACATTGAATATCGAAAAAGCAATATAAGTATTATTTTTTCAGTTTCCCGCACACAGCGGGGTATGTAAGGGGAACCTAGTGTTAAGACATTCCGTTCTCCACTTTCACCAAATTCTAGAGGTATTGCGTGTTAAATGGGAGAACTCAACGCCGCGTTTTGCCTAGACAAGAGAGAGGGGAAATGAAAACGTAAATTTTTAATAAATATTTTATTTCGTCTAGTGAAATTCAAAGGCTCAACTTTATGCATATATTATAATACACATATTCACACATTGTGGCGCTGTCTACCTATAATTTGTAATATTGACAATAAAAATAAAAATTATTTATTGCCGCACCCGAGCCAATCTGGTCGCTGTAAAGTGAAACCTTTAAAAAATGGTGTCAAAAAAGAAAAACTCTATATAGCCTTTTAAACATCTCAAGAGCCATAACATTCAGCTATATTGCTATACAACTCCACTTCTCGCTACCGACTGCGTCCGTCGTTTCATTTAATGATGCGGTAATGCGTTTGCACTGTTAACATATAGCAACTAGCCAGTTAAAACTAATATTAGTGTAATGATTCATATTAGGTAATTGTCGATGTGTTTGTAGCCGGCTTGAATATTATCAAAAAAAGAGTGACCGTCTTATCGTGCTTCATAGTTCATTCAGTCGGGACTTCCACGGCCCAGGCTCGTATATCCTCTTGATATACCTATACTGTGTAAAAACAAAGGTGGGAAAATCTAATTTTGGTTTAAATTACCATTCTAATATTACCGAACGTCAGTTAAGACGGTTGGATATACCAAGGAATTAGCCATAGAAAGAAACTTAATATAAAAACCATTAGTTTATTAATAAGTTAAAAAAGTCACAATTTATATAATAGTAAACATTTATATTAATGTTATTGTTATAAGAAATATTTATAAAAAGTATAAGTATTAATTCCCTAAGGGATATATGGGAAAGAAAGAAAGGCTCATATTTACGAAAACAAAAACTATATCATTCAGATCTAAGAAGAAATCAAATTCGATACAATTTATGTTTCGAATACAAATACAATCTAAAATTGTACCCTTCATAACGGATTCAGTCCGTGTATTCGCGCATTACGACCTCTTTAGATTTATGGCAACCCGCTGTCCGCCATATTGTTCCGAATTTAAAAATAATGTATGTTTTTTACCGCTCAACCTGTTTTTTTTTTTTGTAGCCGAAGGTAATTCAATAAATCATCTACCTAAAACTATTTACGAAACTTATACTATAATAATCAATATTTTTGCAAAGCATTAAATTAATCTAAAAAACTAAAATTGCAACTATTCGTTTCATAATGAAATATGATATCTGTTACAATTTCATTTTTACCTATACTACCTTTCATCAACTATCCATATATGTCAGTAGATCGAAGTATTCGACTCTTAACTAACCAAAAATAATGAGGAACTTTTCGGTTCGCAGGTTCGATTCAAAGGTTGTATTGATTCTAAGATTAAATGAAATCATAAAAATCTAAGATCAAAGCTTTCACAATAAAAGCCAACTTATTGATTATAAAAATAATTTACTACACAGGCTAATTATTTCTTAAACTCGAAGCCTTAATTAAATTTATAAATACTGAAATGAAAAAATATATATATTTAAAGTCCAGTTGTATAATAAAATTATAACATTAATACTAATATAATATTATTTTATAAGCTATAATAAAATTATTCCATAAGAATCGACAATTTCCAGTGAACGTAAAATTTAACCATGTGAAAATTTCCTCTCCGCTCGCCGACGGGAAGCAGTATAAAAATCAGAATATATGCAATATTCATTCAATTAGGTATCTCGAGCCAGCAAATAACCAGCAGTGAACAGCGTAAAAATTAAAATCCTAAACGTATCCTTCAAAAGGAATAAATTTTAAGCATGGCGGAAAATTAAAACGGCACCCGCGGCGCCAGCGTCTGAAAATAATGGAGGCTACTGGGATTGATATTAAACATTGTCACAAACAAATACAATATGGAGACCAGTCGTTGCAATTAATTCTCCTTTACAACGTTCTATTTTATTGCTTTGTAGTGAAACGGTAATGAGAAGAATGATATAAGCTGAGAATTGCATAACTATTGTTTCGAATATATAATATGTGTTAATGCTGATATCTGTACGTTATTAAATTGACAAATCCTAATCAAAACTGCATTAAAATTGCATTACATAAAATGCAATTTCAAAATTCCTAGGAACAATTTGTTAAAGTTTAAAGAGGCCGACGTGGCGTAGGGGCACAGGTGTGCGACTGTATACGCGACGGTTGTGAATTCAATTCCCACTCAGAGATATGATATATTTAATATTTTCATTACCTCGTCCTGAAATTCACTTTCGGCACTCAAAAAGCAACATTTCAAGAATCCTGTGGAAAGTGAGTAACGGAGATCTTAACAGAGTACGGAGTATTTACTACACCAAGTTTCCAAGTTCCCTCTACTTAACCTTGTTCGAGATACAAAGAGAAGATTATAAATATTCTAATTATATAATAAGTTTTCCATTTTAATTTAGTATGCATAAAAATTGATAGAAATAGACGAACTTCCTTTAGGACGTAGCTCGGCCAAGTAGATAAGTAAAGAAACATATTCACAACATATCATAATATTTATAGAAGATAGAATTAAAATGGTACATCAGTTATTGTTATTTAATTAAAATTCAAATAATATACAAAATCTACATTTAAAGCGTACAAAAATTATGTTACGAAATTACATTATTAATTTTGAATAATTCCCACGTGCTTAATAAAATATATGGATGAAATTTCCCGCACACCTGGCCGGAGAAAGATAATTAATTTGAACGTGTAAAGAATGTTGTTGCATACGAAATAGTCTCTAGGTAATTGGGCTTACAAAGAAAAAAATTTAAAACTAACTACGAAATTACGCTTAATTTTAAAAATATTCTTAAGCTATTTCTTTCGCTTAACTTTTACTATATTCTCGGTGTCTTGGGGCAAAGAAAAACAAATTCTTGTTCGATGTTTACGACTCTTTTTTTCTTTAAACTTTTAAATATTTAATATCCAAAAATTCACAACAACTTGTCAGGTTGAAAACATAAATCCGAATTCAAATAACCTTAATCGAATCAAAACAATTCAGAAAATCAAATTCGTAGAGCTTAGAAGATCTGAATGAAACTTCATGTAAATTGACAATTACCGGAAGACTCAAAAACAAGTTTATCACATTAACTTGTTAACGCCGGGACATCGACGTTAAAAGTTGTCAATAAAAAAAAATTATTACCATGAATATTATACTTTTTAAATCGTTTTAAATTTTTGAGATACCTACTACAATACTAGAAGTTTTTTACTTTTTTTCTGTTATTCTTAGAGCATAACATTTTAAAGTTAATATTGTGAACTATAAAACTAGTTAATATTGTGAACTATAAAATACTTTTTCAACCGAATACATCAATAAGATTTAATAGAATGAACACAAACTCGATCTGCTTTCTAGTCCAGAGGTTAAAGTCCAGGGTTCTGTCAGCCATCATCAGGCATATAATTGCTACGTTTCATGAAGACACAACACGTGACGTACCTATTTAGTTACTTAGATTGTCATACTACAAAAATACCACGTTTAATTTTTTATTTCTTGTCTATAATTTAAATGGAATGCTATACTGTACTTCAGATATAAATGTGGTAATATCTTGTGAGAGCATAATTTTAAATTTCGGTTGCGATTTTCCTTCATTACACATTTTTCGAGACAAGAGTGTAATCTCTTGCGAGCCCGCCCGACCTGTCTGCTGAAATTAAATTATGCCTTTCCATGAATATTATACTCGATGTCGCAATCTTTTTCCTTTACTTAACTAAACCTTGACTTTCATATATTTCTTATTTCATTTTAGTATATTGTCAAAAGGTATTTTATTTCATTATTAGTTGTTATTTTTTTGTCACCTGTTTTTGATTAAAGCCTAAATCAGCCTTATCAAATATCTATCTATGTAAGAAAACTGCAAGGATAGAAAACAAGGTTAGAAATATACTTAATAAATTATATAATAAAAAACATTTAATCAAATATTTTCCTAACAGTGCAGCCTGTACAATTTGCATTCAAAGTTAGTGGTACCATAATAAATTATAGCAAAATAGTAAGCAATATATCTGCCATTTCTCCAATAGCCTGATAGATTAAGTTTCAGATGCACAGACAAAGTAAATAAATACGCCGAGCGAAGCGATCGGGCATACATTTCAGCCCTTCCGTAAAGTTTTTTACCGTTGAGCCGAGCCGAGATAAATGTCCGGTTAGCGGGGGTCCAGCACTGATTTATACTGGATGTCCGTCAGCCAACGAATTACCAAACAGCGATCTAAATCACCTCACGGGAAGAAATCAATACACGTTTATGAGTTTTTTAATAAATATAAGATAATTCTTTGATTTCGCGAATCTTGGAATTTTTACATAAATTACAGACTAATTGGAGTATTGGATTTTTCAATATAAATTGCAACACGTAAGACATTATACTCAATCTTGAATGCTTTTGAAGCTTTCTTTCTTTTGTTACTAAGAAAAAAATAATGAAGACATAATAGGGAACTTATATATATATATATATATATATTTATATATATATATATATATATATAATATTTATAAGTCTGACACATGCTGTCAGACTTTTAACCGTTAATTTCCTAGTCTAAAGTTGCTGAAATATAGAAATTTATAATCGTTTATATTTACATACGTTGCGGAACTGATGTAAGTAGATAGAAATTTCAGTTCTTGATTAAACAGACAAATTATCAAGTTATTTATTATAAATAACTACTAATACTTTTAACAGATTATTTAACATATGAAATGCTAAAATCGTTAATTGGACAAGCACGCACTGTATTTATATTATATTATATTATATTATATTATAATTACAAAATTTCACTAAGCGATCCCTAAAGGTTAAACAATAACAGGACACATAAAAAACAAGTATTTACCCCCGTTGATGTTTATTGCAGCTGGCGGAGTGTCAAAACTTTTTATATACGTAAAAGTTGACGATCGTAAAACACGATCAGGTGGATTAAAAAGGGCCCGAGTTCCGCATTCGCAGGAGGGTTTAGACAAACGGGGCTTATTTGTGTTTGTGCGATCCCAATTGCCCTCTTTACTCAAGATTTAGCTCATTTTTACGGGAAAAACTTGAAAATTGTGTTTTCAAATTAACACAAAAATTTATTTGAGGAAAAATTGAGACTGTAATTACTTTCTAAACATAAATAAATAGCGACGCTTAAAGCAACAATGTACAAGTAATCAATATCTTTTACGTTATCGGAGAGATTGGAAGCTAACGTGATTGGCGTTCCTTATGCTGCAGTTTTATAAAAGAAGATAAAATTTCTTGTTTTCATACCCTTCCAGGTAGATAATACTGCATTCATATAAGTATTTTTCTTTTATAATCCTTATTTACTGAAGTCGTCGTGGCGCAGGGGCACAAGCGTGCAATTATTAACACCACCGGTCGTGCATTCGATTCCCACTCGAAGAAATGAAATCTAATGTCATAACATTAGTTACCCAGATACAGGTACAGAATGGAATATACAGGATACAGCGTGAAGATTAAAAAATATATAAATATTTTCATTACACATAGTCATTATATATTATGTTTCTCATTATACGAAATAATTATATATGATATTACATTTACTTATAAATGGCAGGTCAAAGTAAAATACAAGCTAACACTTAGCAAATATACAAAATACTCTCGCTGTGTTGTTATTTTAATTTAATTGAATTTAGATACAGTCAAAGCGTGTTTCAAGACATGTCGAGAGCACTCCACTCAGTCGTCTAGATAGAAGTGCGTCCTTTTTCCCACTGCCAAGAATAGCGTCTCGTCTCGTCTCGTTGAATAGACTTTCAACGGTGCGTAGGCTTCACCCTAACTAGACATTTACTATAATCTACCACTGTAAATTGGAAGCGATTTGTGTGTACAGTATTGTTATAAATATAAAAAAAAGCTTTGAGTTTGCTCTGAAATGCAAATCATTAAAATTATTAAAAATGTAAGTATCTTCATTTATTATTTATTTATAAACAAGAACTTCCATATATTATATAACCCAGCATACATTTTCCGCTTTACCGAGTTTATAGGTCATCGAAACACAATGCTGCTCTGACATCGCGTCACTCAAGACGTCACAGTGCTGACTTGTCAGCGACTTTCATTAGAGAAACACTACATACAGAACTCTTTAATTTGACCCTAAGTAGACGTCTCATAGACCTTATTTTATAAGTCGTAAAGTCGATTTCATAACGTCTCGCTTTAATCATGAAGTACAATGCCTTGCAAATGTCTGAAACAGCGAGTGGAAATGTACGGTAATAGATATGAGTGTCAAGTGAAAATATGGAACCGTCGTTGACTTTTTACCGATTTATATTACGATTGAATAGAAATTGGTCATTATATAATACTTAAATGATACGATACAAGTAGCAGGGCAGGCAGAAGGGCCGAGTGTTTAGACTCTCCTTTGCCGACTTTCTCGGCGGTACTGAACACCGTGCTTTGCCTCGAAACCAGAGTGAAGAAATTAAAATATTAAATAAATATTCTATTTCCTCAGAGTGGATCGAACCCATAACCATTTGCGTTTACAGTTATACACTTGAAAACTTTATTTAAATTTCAATAAATAGATTAAAACTGAAAACATTTGCTAGTTTGTTTAGGACGCAGCTTTGTTTGAAAGCTAAACAGAATTGTAAAGCTAAGCACACGAGAAGTTTCACGTCAGTGCAAAAAGTTTAATTTAGCTCGAGAGTTACGACGCAACGGGTGTGAGACGTTATTGGGCGTTTGTATACAGTGATATGGTACCAGTGGAAAATGTCGATACCCATTCTTGTTTCCAGAAAAAACATTGTGAATTTTTACGTTTATAGGGTTCCGTACCTAACCGTAAGGGTTCCGTCTGTCTGTCCCGCTGACTATCTGTCACGATCCTTTATCTATCGAACGCTTGAAGATATTGAGTTGACATTCAAGCCATATGCTCAGATCTACGGTCCCTAAATTTCCTGAAAAAATCATATTTCTACATTTACTTACAAAAAGATATGGCCATACCTTTACATCGCAAAAAACGCATATTTCAATACTATAAAGGGAGTGAATCAATAATAATAAGGATACTTCCAGTTGACCTAGAATTATCAAATTTGACAGCTAACATCACAGGTTGTACATACAGGTTGTATCTACTAGTTCAGGAAAAAAAGTGAAACTATCCATTTATGGTAAAATTTTTAAAAATAATAGCCTCAAAAGGGGAGGCATAATTTGGTATTAAAACCGTCAAGTGAGGTATCAGATAATAGGACTCTAGCTAAGCTAAGCTTAAGTTTCAGAAAGTTTGAGACCTCAATTTCTTCTACGGAACCCTCGGAGGGCGAACCCGACTCAAGCTTGTTTTATATTTTTTATATAAAACAATATATATTGTAACAACTATTTGTATCATAGTATTTTTGTGTATTTATAACTAACAACTATGAATTAATGAATGATTATTTTCATTCCTTCGCTCTGACACCAAGGCAGAAGCCCCGGCGTTGAGTTCCGTCACTAAACACGCAATGCTTCGAAAACTTCGGCGGAAAGTGGGGAACGGAATCTCTTAACATTATGTTCCGTCTGCCTACTCTGCATGGTGCGTGAACCTGGTCTATTTACATAAATCATACGAAAGTAGCAATGTGCAGAAAGAAGTGCTTGTACTGATTTACGTTTAGAGTTATTTATAAGGTAATAAAATTTGTCCGTTCTTCATAGCGTTTTCCCGCTTTCTTCATATTTCATGAGTGAGCTTACCTGGCGTCGTGTGTAATATTATCGTAAATTTGTGTTAGGCACCATGCTGGTACTTGAACAGCTGATATTGTAAAATATTGGTGTAAAACGGAAAAATCATTCATTAAAATGTTTCTATATTTTAATATTAAATTTGTTATTTTTCTACTTAGTATAAATAAAAATTAATGGATCCGATCATTATACCTACTGATCTTTTAGCGACCTGTGTATAGAAAGACTTATGTTTTGGGGGTAACGTGCTCACGAGTGGAGACCGTGACCACCGGTACCATTAAAGAAGCATAGTCTGTAATAATTAATATTAGTATTATATGTCGTAATGATCGTTGTATTATATCACAATATAGACAAGAGGACTTAATTATACTCCGTGTACCATCTTGGTCCATCTGTAGCGAAGAGTGGTTTAACTCAACGAGCTGCTAAAAAAACGATAATCGCTCTAATTAAAAAAATAACTTAGTAAAAAAGCAGCTTCATGAATTTCTCCGCACAGAAGGTTGCTCTGGGGACTTAGTCTTAAGCTATTTCGTTCCCTCTTTTCCGCCAAATTCTCGAGACATTGCGTGATGAACTCGACGCCACAATTTGCCCACTAAAGCACGAAAATTTTAACAATAATTAAAATATAATTGAATCATATACCTAAATAAATCGCAGTCACAAGATGGTCAACTGTTTCAACCACGACGACCTCATTAGGTTGAGGTATTTATTTTTTAATTAAAATAGAAGTTAATAGTACGTTACCCTTTAGCGACAGATACCAGCAACTTATATGTAACAAAAAAGCAGAGAGAGGAGATTGCTGATTTTCCGGTCGTGAAATAACGTCCGGTGACCGGATGTAAACCGGACCGGTACCAGTCAACTACAGGGATGAAACTTATCAGTAGGGTTCAGGTGATAAGTCACTTTTTTTGGGTCATCCTTCTCTAGGTACATATCAAACATAACTATCGCTATGTGACCTTCCTATGTATACCTACATATGTTGTAATTAAGTATAGATTATTATGTTATGTCGCTGTTGTTGTACAATAAATAGTATTTAAATTATCGTGAAAAGACAAATATGTCTATGCGTCTTTTCACTATAATTTAAATACTATTTATTGTATTTTGCTAAACTTTTGGCTTTACGTAGACGTCTCCTCGCTGTACATTTTCTTCGCATTTATCATGGGGAGTGTTCTGAGGAACAGTTTGACCTGTTACCTGCTGCTGAATTCTGACCGTACAGTACGTCAAAAACTTAAAATACAATCCACATCATCTTGATACCTGGCACTCCCGCCATGGCCTACCCGCGGCAGTATTTCCAGGTCAATATGACCTTAAAGGCCGGCACCGCACCTGTAGCTCTTCTGGTGTTGCACGTAGTCGTGGGCGACGGTGATCACTTACGATCAGGTGACCCGAATTCAAATTTACCCAAAATATAAGATGGGACCCTATCCCTCTGCTGTCCCTCTGTCTGTCTGTGTCCATCCGTCACTCTGTCGTCAGACATATTATGAATCAGTTAAGTTTTATAGATAATGTTTTTCTGTTGCCAATAATTCTGTTAAATATTTAAAAATAATTAAATATTTAAGCTCGCTTTTCATATATCATGGTACGAAATATTTCGTGCGCGAGTCCCATTCTCACTTGGCCGGTTTTTGTATTTATATATATTACATCTAAGCTACGACGCTAGTTATGATATATAAACAAGAATTTTACTAGTTGCCGCCTCCAATTTGTTTGACTCTTGCCATGCTACTTCCATTTACCAATCGGAACACATGAGAAATTCCAAATAATTATACTAACTTCAGTTAGTGTATGTAACTTAAAACATATCCGTATGAGATTAAGGACTTTGGAAATATATATTTATACTGATGCAAAATATTTCAAAAGTTCAATACAATTTTTGTGTGACTCTGAGTACCATAAAACAAATTGTTGTAAATATAATAAACTTTGTTTTCTGAACCTTATACACATTCAATCCTAATTCTGAATCTTTCAACAGATGGCGCTTTATATATGAATAGCAATATCAAGAGCTTTTCTTAAAATATAAAATTAATTAATATTTCTCGTTCCAGTCTAAGGCTTCCAGTGGAAAATGATGCAAAATTAGCCGGCATATTTTTCCAGTCCTGCGTGTTCAAGATTAAAGGCACCTGCGAAAATTGCAGAATGGAAAGAAGTATGCATATGACTTCTCGTGAGCGAGAAATATTTATGATGAGATTTCACCATAACATCTTCCTTTACAACAGGATGAAACCATATCTTGAGCTTGTTACATAGTTAGTCCATAATGTCATGTGTAGTAAAAGTATCTAAAGTCTGTGAGAAAATCTTATTTATTTCATTTCATTTATATATAAAACCTTAAAACGAATACCGACGATTGTATATGTTCTTTATATAATCAGTATAGTCAAATCCTTAGGGTCAAAATTTCTAAGTATTATCTCTTCTAACCTATTAAAAGTACACTTCAATTAATATACAATATTTATTTCAGATCTATACTTATCCAATGCAATTAAAAACCAATTACTCTTTATATATTTTATTATATTTTGATCTCGCTGACACCCCTAAGGGAATATTCTTCAGACTGTCATTTTTTCTCCTCTAATAGAGCTTATATCAATAAAGTCCAGTCTCTTTTGGAAGTCAAGATATTATGTGCCGAGATGGTGGACCTCAATATGGTGCATACCATACCAATAATTTGAATAATTTTCATTCTTCAAGTGACGATTGAACTCATAAGATTGAAATCATTATTGGTTCAATCTACTTTTCATTGGAGCTACCATAATTCAGGGGAACAAGTGTCCCACTATATACACAAAGAATGTGTTCAATTCTGGTAAGATGGTACAAAGGACCAGACAGTGCTCTCCCACTTAACACACAATGCTTCAAGAATTTCATGATAAAAGGAATATGGAAGCATCTTAAGACAGGTTCCATAGTCCTGTATGAAAGTGAAGTTTAAAGAAATACAGTTTAATGCCACACAATAATGATCTCTAAATGAAAGCAGTAGTAATCAATTAACATTAATTTAATAAAACAACTAATCAACTAAATAATATAATAGCTACTTAATATATAATAATTGGCTAAACTTCATCAACTAACTTAAATCTTGCATGTTGTGGTTCAGGTATGACATTAAAATATTTCTTAAAAATAGTTTGATTTTCTCGTCCACCATAAACTCTTTTCACCCATGTATGTTCCCAGTTTGGGTCAAACTCTTCGCAGGTTATTATTACTTTACCAGCTTCAATCGCGAATAATGTTCCATTCCTTCCGAAGCCTACCTGAAATACACAACACATTCTGTACATTGATGGGGTAACCCAGAAAGTTTTGTATATATTTAGCCTTGCACTTTATCCCACATATAAAAACAAACACTAAATAGATCAAAACAACAAAAAAAATATGTAATAAGAATGATACAGACATGTCATCATAAATTTATTTAAAATATTTAAACAATTGACAGTTTTTTTTTGTGTGAAAACTGATTAATTACAATAAAAATTATCTTAAAATTACTTTCACGTGCTTATTGTTATGGACATAGAATTGTGAGGAGCCAGTAGGCTGTACCCACTTCAGAATAGTCTGGTGTCTCTCTAGAGAGATTAATGATGACATGAATGATTGTGCTCAGATAGATATATAAAACTTTATTGCATACATAGAGGAAACAAGACATTTTACAAGAGTTCAGTTTTCTATACTTATTACAATAATATATAAGTAATTATAATATTATATTTGTAATTTGTACACTACACAACATTCAATCAACACTAAATGAAAACAAAGAGTCTTCAAAATAAATAAAAATATAATCAGTCATAAGTATCCTACTTACATTTAATCCGGGATGGAATCTAGGAGTAAGCTGTGTAGCTAGAATATGTCCTGCTTTAACAGAATGACCATCTTGCACCTTCCAGCCTCTATGCTTTGGTTTTACTTTACAATTCGTATTTTTTGTACTGCCTCCAGTTTTCTTACTAGCATTTCGTAGGAATTCTGTAATATTCACAAATATATTTCAAAATATTGAGATTTGATTACAAAGTAAGTCACAAACGAATCACAATTCAACCTAATATTATACCTTTTAAAGGTGTGCTTGCTTTACTTTCGTTTAATATAATATTCCAAATCATTTCTGTTTTCTCAGATTATTGTAATAACGAATAACCCAATTTGTTATCAAATAACAGGCTATTATATTACTCTATCCTTTCGGGTAACCTATAAAAAATCTGAAGCTAGAAGCTGATTAGTCTTTGACATCTCATTTGACATTTGACTTCATTGTCTATGATAGAAAAATTAGGGAAGTCTGTGGCGTGAAACGAATTTATAAAATCGATTGTTTTTATAAAATCTTGATCATAGGAAAAATTAGGGAAGTCTCTGGCGTAAAGAGAATTTATAAAATCTATTGTTCTTTATAAAATCTTGATCATAGGACAATATACACCTTTCTCGACCCACTAGTGTAATAATCAATTTTGCTTTTATTATTTCAATAAACATATCCACATATTTTTTTTATGGTAAAGGATACAGCAAACGAGCGTTCGGGTCACCTGATGGTAAGTGATCACCGCCGCCCACGACCCCATCCAACACCAGAGGAGCCACAGGCGCGTTGCCGGCCTTTATGGTGGGGTTGGTCGCCGATGGTTTATATCCACATATAAACAAAATGTGAAAAAATTGATGCAGATTTTAATAAGTTAGATTTACTGTACTCTTTTTTGTTCTAAGATGTTGGTAACATGTGAATTTATCAGCAATAGATGTAAATGTTTTGATTTACATCATATATAATCGATTATCAATTGTTTATTTAATGACAAAAAATATCTTTGCATTGCGATGCCTACATACACAGACATTAAAAACATTGTTCTTTATTTTTCATACCATTGACCATTTGCTTGCCAATTATATATCAATTACGTGTGAGGTGGAAAAAGCACAGCCGTATTAACACGACCAAGCAGGGAAAAATAGAGGCCAGTCGCGGCGCATAGGCGCAAGCGTATGACTGTAAGTGTGACAGATTATGAGTTCGATTCCCATTCCAGAAAATAAAATATTTATAAAATGTCGTGGCGAACATGCAATGCCTTGTATGCCTTTTAATACTCGGTTCCCAGGTTCCCTATTATTTGTGGGATACATGATGTAGTTGAATTATCTAACGCTACAATTATGAGTACAGATATACTTGTTTTTTTTAATTATCTGTACATTGCTTTATAGCGGAAACATTTTATGATTTGTATGTAAGCATAAATCATAATAATAAAAATAATATCATTATAATAAAAATAATAGACGCCGTCGTGGCGCAGTGGCACAAGGGTGTCGCGCGTAAACGCGACGGTTGTGGGTTCGATTCCCACTCGAGGAAGTGAAATTTTTGTTTACGTTTATATGTCCATTTTCTTCGCTCTGGTGTCGAGGTAAGGCGCGGCGTTGAGTTCTGCCACTCAACACGCAATGTCTCCAGAATTCGGAAGAAAGTGGGGAGCAGAGAGTATTAACACCGAGGTTCCCTCTGCCTACCCTGCTGTGTGCGGGATACAGCGCGAAACTGAAAAAAAAATAGGCATCTATTATTATGATAAGTAATAATATAATAATAATATTATTTATTAAATTAATATTTCAAACATAACAATAGCAACTTAATCGGTAATAACTGCATTAGTATAAAACTGTGTTACGATTATTAATTTATATATTAATGTCTACAATATAAATCACATGACATTTAACTATAACTAAACATGAAACAGCCATTAAAATATAAAAAATAAATAAAGAGATAATAAAAATAAAGGATAAAAAAAAACATTATAATAAATGAAGTACTGTCGGTGTCGTAAGAGGCGACTAAAGTACGTGTGGTAGAGTCACGTCGCCAGTAATAGCAACACGCATGGGCAGACTCGACCGGATTTAATACCACCCCCGGCATTTTAAACCGGCATCAAGTAGTGGCCCTTGCCACTGCGTTTCGCATTAGGTAATGCCGGGCCCCGGTGCCCTTCATCTCCACCTTAAAGGCCGGCAACGCACCTGTGGCTCCTCTGGTGTTGCATGGGGTCGTGGGCGGCGGTGATCACTTACCATCAGGTGACACAAACGCTCGTTTGCCTTGTCGTCTCCCATAAAAAAAAAAAAAAAAAAATACACAATGATAAAAAAACATTTAACTTTGAAGCTGATACTGATGATGAGTGAATGTGTATAAGTAAGTACCTGAGTGTGGATGTTTGAATGTGAGTGTGAGTGATTGTCTTTCGTGTCGATCAAAAATCATAGGTCTAAAATCAAGTAAGGTGGATAGGAGGTCTTCTGTCTGATTATAACTTAACTCTAACAAGCAGTTAGTTAATTTTGTTTTGCAGTGGTGATAATTTAAAGGATGTATATTTAATTCTTTATTGATTTTATTGTATAAAGTGGGATTGGAATAATAATATTGTCGGCTTGTTAAGGCTGTACGACGTGCTTCTATTAGACAGATTTTAATTAATCTACGATTTTTGAACTCAATTTGACAGTGAGTCTATGCTTTCGCAAAATAGAACACAATATAACCAGCTGACGAACTATTAAGACTTTACAGATCACATATAATTCTTCTGTAGGGAAATGAATTGGTTTGAATATCTTAACCTTCAGAATAAACCTCTGAGCTCTCTCCAGAGGAAGCAATATGGATCTTGTTGCACCACCCCAAGCCGGTGCAATATATAATGCAATAGGTAGGTAGACCATCTTTAAAACTTCAATGTTAGCGCTAGACCGTAGTTGTTTAAGTATGTATGCGAGTTTTCGTATACGGGAGGTCATTGTTCAAATATTATCCTTCCAGGTAAAACCTTCGTCAATAACAACACCTCGGTACTTCTTAGAGGAGCAGCGAATTATTCTATCACAATTACAATCTTTACTAAGCCCAGAAGAAGATCTATGTGCAACTAATGAGAACGTTTCAGATGGCTTTAAGCGTCTGGGACAAAATGTTATAAATACAGTTTTATCCACATTTAAAATTAATTAACTTATAAACCACTTGTCCAGTTTTTGTATTAAACCTGAAGGTGTTCGCAGATTATGAATATTCGCAATAAAATTTATAAAGAGATCTGAATATAAATATACATATTCAGCTCAATATATACATATATAAACATATATATGTATATGTATACATATATAAACATATATATGTATATGTATACATATATAAACATATATATGTATATATATCGAGCAGTCGCATGCATCCGTCGTTACGGGTGGACGTAACCTTTTTTACATTTGATAACATATCGATCTGAGTATACGATATACATTTGCTCACTATGATTTTATTACTTATTTT
The DNA here is from genome assembly GCA_037355905.1 of Heliconius aoede. Classification (NCBI taxonomy): domain Eukaryota; kingdom Metazoa; phylum Arthropoda; class Insecta; order Lepidoptera; family Nymphalidae; genus Heliconius; species Heliconius aoede. The sequence continues at coordinate 1,477,250 of JBAIZZ010000298.1, forward strand.
ATCGTTCATTATTGTTGGTATTTTGACTTCATGGATTTCTTTTTTGAGAGATCGCAAAAGTTTCAATCTTCCTGGTCCCATGCCGTTACCTATAATAGGCAATGGCCACTCCTTCATTGGCAAGCCAGCAGGT
>JBAIZZ010000298.1:1477482-1498612 GCA_037355905.1 Heliconius aoede
TTTTTTTTGGAAAATAAATGATTTTATCGATGATTTTTAGTAAATTTTTCTGGGAATTTACAAAGTACGAAATTTATATTTCACACCGGAAAATTGATAAATAACCTTTTGAACTAACAGAACTTAAATTTGGAGAACAAGTAAGCTTATTAGGTAGCCCATAAAGAATCACGACTCCCTGTAATTTAGGGGCTGAATCTGGCTCCAGCATTTCCATCAATTAGGGATTAAAAAGACCGGTAAAATATTTATAGAGCAAATCAGCAAATGCATTGGACGTGTCGTCTATTTGTGTGCCGCCGCATTATTTATTCAAGGTGCATTATCTGACTGCAGTCTGCACTGAAATAATTGTATACTGAATCATTCAGTTACGGATAAACGCATAAACTTATTATAGAATTTATGTGTTTATACGTTTATACTTTAATTTTGCAAATCGGATAAAGAAAAAATATTATTATTGGTATTTTACTTATTTATTTTTATATTTAGATATTTAATATAAAAAAAAAATTAAAGATAAATATTTTTTACGAATATTTGATGTCAGCTTTTACATGCGGCTTTGCTTGAGTACACATTCAAATAAATTTAAAGTTATATTGAAATTATTGTGAACGTGAACTTTGTATAGAACACAATTTACCTTATAGACTTTACAAAATGAAAATATTTTTCAATTCGAACTATTAGTTAATGAGATTAGTGATATCGAACAAACTTCAACTTTATATTATTAGTTAGATACACATCATCTTGTTCAGGTAAATTCTGAACTAGGAGACCTAGAAATACAATTTTATCTTATTATCATAAACTTATAGTTTTGACTGGACCCTTATCTTAATATTTCATTATTTATATATTTTATATAAGATCAGCGAAACCGAAGCGTATATTCGCTGACGTGAAAGGGACTGCTTAATTAAACCTAACCCTTATTCAGTGATCCTGCTGAATTGGTTACTATCAGATACTTCCTTGTCATAAATATTCAAACCATATTATATGTTGGCGTTTGGCCTTTAATTTTATGACGAAAAAGGTAAATAAATACTTTCGGAAATGTGGACTTGAATAAATTTCTCGGATAATGTACCTATTATTAAAATGTTCTTGAAAACGTTATCCTCGAGCGTATGAAGTTAAGCCTTGCACAAGAGTAATATTTTTAAAAAAATATCCTCTCGACGTACCTCCAGAATTCTGAAAGTGATGAACGGTCTAGTCTAAACTAGGTTCTATCGGCCTACCCAGCTATCTGCGAGATACAGCGTGAAGCAGAAAAAAAAAACATAATAATTAAAGCATTATTCATGAGCTCTTGCCTCTTAACGTAACATTTTACATTGGAAGTAAGTATTATTTGTGGGGCTTAACTTAATCGAAGCGACCGCAGTGCATCCAAATGGGGACATGCTTAGGTCACGTTCGCATTGCATTCGAAATTCAAATGAGTGTGTTTTTTGGGCTGTCTGAGTACGGTGAATTTAATTAGAGCCCTCACAGACAGTGTTTGCTGTTCCTTTTCATATTGTTAACATTAAAGGTTGAGTATTTGCTCTTCACTATGTATTTTTGAGTATGTTAAGGACAAATGTACGGATATATTTAAATTATTTTTCATTTATTAATTTTTTTATATTAATTTCATTTATTAATTTAAATATTTTATCATTATACACATTATTTATTATCAGACATAATTTCAAATGCCAACGCATAGGAAAGCAAAAAAAACACCACCGTGCGGAACTCAAGACCGCGCTTTGCCCGTACACCAGAGCGAAGAAAATGAAAATATTAAATTTGTTTTGTTTCCTCGAGTGGGAATCGATCCCATAACCTGTTTTGATTACTTCATTGGCCATTGCACTACGACGCGCCTCAACTACTAAGTAATTTTATATACATATTTAAATTTAAAAAAATAAAAGTATTTCTTATCTGTAATTGCCTTTTCGTATTTTTTTATATATTACGATTTGTAGTAGTAGTAGTACCTAAATCAAATTAAATTAAATCAGCTTCACGCTGTATTCCACACACAGTAGGGTATGCAGGAGGGAACCTCGGTGTTTAGACACTCCGTTCACCCACTTTCGGCCTAAATCTGGAGCTATTCTGTGTTGACAGGCAGAACTCAACGCCACGCCTTGCCTTGACACCAGAGCGAAGCGAAATGAAAATATAAAAGTAAATAAATAAATATTTCACTTCCTCGAGCGGGGATCGAACCCATAACCGTCGCGTTACAGTCACACCCTTGTGCAGCTGCGCCGCAACTGCCTCTAGCAGCTATTAGTAGCTATTCAACGGTATATTACTTGCACACGTTGGCTTTATATTTATCTCGGAAATTACTATATACCTGGTTATATAAAATATCTATATATAAAATATGAAAACATAGTGAAAGAGTTCCTGCTAATTAGAACTATTGAACGAAGCGGTGCTAGCTGGCTGGCAGTCCTTTGTCCCATTGGGTATGAACTTAGAACTAGGAGTTCATAACGAAATGTAACGACGACGTAACAACGAGAAATTACGTTCTTAACTTGACTGACTCCCTCATATTTTCGTACAGTATATGACGAAATCATTTTATGATAGTAGTAGAAAGATATATTTCTAAATATAAAATCGATTTTTTAAAAGATTTTTTTAAAAATTTTGACATTATATCTTCAGGAGAAGTAAATATAATAACGACGAATAAAATAACCTTCAGAAAATTTATAACTATATGTATTAATTGTTTACTTTGAAACGTCTCACTTCTGATACTGCAACTGGTCTAAGTTGCTCTAGTCCAAGATATTTACGCTGTTAATTACCCCCCGGGCTGATTCTGTCCACAAACAGCAAAGCTAATTGCTGGCCAGCTTTATACAAATGCGGCTCGGCTTTGTGGCCTTGGTCATTTCAGATTTTTATTGCAAAGTTTATGTGTAAATAAGAATGTTGCAAACGACCTGCTTTTCATGAACTAAATAGTAATATTTAATACGTGTAGAAAGATAGAAGAACATTTTTTCATAATGACTTTTTATCCCTTTTCTCTCTCTCTTATATATACGCATTTCTCATATTTAGTGGAAAAGGTACGAGAAGTAGAGCAGCAACGATTATATTACGCTGCCTATGTTTAGAGTATAGTAACTCAAAAGCAAAAAACCCTTATTTACTTCACCACTCAAGGTGTACGGTCCCTTGAACCACAGGAAAAATCAAACTTCTAATCTTAACTTACCAGTATTTATGCACAATTTTAGCTGAATTTGGATTTTATATGAAATAGAGCTATGAATAGATGAAACGAAACGAAACCCTTAGTTTCGTTTTTCGTGGACTTACAATTATGAAAATTTGGCATCAAGTGAAAATTTAATACTAATAAAGGAAAAAATCTTTAAATTATATTTATAGTTTAGTGCACACGCCCGCAATCTTAAATTTTTCAACTTTTATAAGTTGCAATTTCCTGAAATTGGTATGGAACCCTTCAGTGAGCGATTCCGACTCGACTTGACCGATTTTTTATTTCTCTCCCATTTTAATTACGTTTTCAGCAGAGTCTAATTACCGTGACCTAGCTAACGCAACTCGTTGCATGTTTGTGATCAGTGAATTTACGCAGACCATCCGATCAAGGGATACTCTCACACTACCCACTAAAACCCAGCGAAAACCTTCTCCACCAATGTAAGACGCTGCAGGATCACTCGCGCATACTACTACGAGGACTTGGTGGAAGGTCAGCCTAATGCAAGCCATCCACCATCGCCTTTAGGGTTCCCTAGGGGGTACCCGCAGCCTCGATGACTTGCAGGAGAATCGATGTGATTGCGCCCTGCTTCTATCTTCGACCATCATAATAACGTGTATTTTTTGTATTCACGCAATTTTTGATAAAAAATATTCTTTTCTTATAATATTTTATTTTCTATATCATTAAGACATCGAAAACTTTGTCCTTTAAGGATAAAGTAAAACAATCTTTATCACTAACTCAGTTCATATAGAATTTTGTCTTTAGTTAAGCCCTTATATCTTAAGTAACACTTAGCCACAGTCAATACAATTATCAAGTTCAAACAGCGCTCTCAAGGCAAACTCAAACTTTGTCCTGGCTGCATGCAATATCCTAATTGACATATCGGGCGGTGGACCGCATCCTACCGGATTATACTCGGTGACAGGCCGATCTCGGACCTACTATCTGTCGAAAGCACTCATACCAATATCGAATGGGGCGAATAGATGTGAAATAATCGAATAATGGATGAATTTCAATATCGATATTATCGATATTTTTGTTCAATTTTTTTAGATTTTACACAGAATATATTAACATGTCCTGGTGACGATACGCCGTTATTTACGACTTACACACTTTAAAAATATGAAAAAATATGAAAGTTCAAAGTATAATTATACAATATGTTGATGCCGTAGACTCATTATTCTTTTTCAACTTCACGCACATTTTATTTTACACTAGTGCCTAAGTTAGGAATTTAATTCATGTACATTGTGACCATTTATATACTACGAGTATAAACATTTGCTATCTAGATATAATGGGAACTTAGATCCAAAATATCGAGATTTTGCTCGGATTTAATGGAGGAGCTCAACCTCGCAACGTCATAGATATAGTAAGGTAAGTAATGAGTAAACCTAGATACAAGACAATCTGTTTAACCTGGAACTTAACGCCGAGTTTGCCTAAGGATAAATCTTGATTTACACAATTTGCCTTTGCCAGTGTGCCACGAAAGCCTCAGTCATTATTTGCTTTTATTATTATAGAAAAGTATTTGTATAAGAGTAGAAAATAGTAGTATCTAGAGGTAACTCGTAGCGCAGGGACACAAGCATGTGACTGTTAACGCAACAGGGTTGAAGGTTCGATTCCCACTCGAGGAAATGGAATAGTTAATATTTTAATTTTTTCACTTTGGTATTGAAGTAAAACCGCAGCTTTGAGCCACCATTTAACACACCCTTTCTCTATCAGCGGAAGAAAGCTTCGGAAAGTGTGGTACTGAGTGTCTTAACAGTAAGCTCCCTTTGCCTTGCCGGAAAAAGAAGAGTAGTATAGATAAATTTAGTTAGCCACCACAACCTTAATTTATTAATTCAACACATTAATAGATAATGAACGTGTGGTTAAAACTGATTGACATTAATTTGTGGTAATATTTGTATAATTAATTTTGACTTTTATTTAATGAATAAAATGATTATCTGTTACCACATAATTTGAAACAGTTGACGTTACGTTTATTATGTCATTAAAATATTGTCATAGAGTTGAACACGGTTTACTTTGATTTAACTGTGAAATTAAAAAATAAGTAAATATATTATATATATTTTTATATTATCATTTTATTAGAATATTAGCACGAAAGTCGTAATTGATTTAGTATGTAGGTACTCGTTAAAATTTTGATAATGTCCAATGAACCCCCTAATACAGTTACATTGTTGTATTTTAAGTAAGGATCAGTCATTCCTAACTATTACGTCATTAGTAACTTGGGTGTGCCTAGAAGGCCATTTTTTCGGTCATTTAAAATATTAAGTTTTTACGTAGCCATGTTTAAATTTAACCTCTGACATAACACTAACGTAAATATAAATTTTCTTGTGCTTTATATTCAAATTCACAAAAAGGTATTCCTTTCTAACGAACAAGAATTGTAAGTTCTAGCAGACAGGGGTGAACAAAGAACCACTTTTATTACGGTTTTTCACTCCTCACCACCTTCTTAACAGGTACTTGCGTACTTTAACGTGCTTTTTGCAAATTTTGAGACATTATGGCACAATTAACTTCAAATCAGAATGTATGAACGAATAATCAACAATTTCATTTTGTAGAAACTTTAAATTTAAGATTTAAACATACTTAATAAATAATATAAAGTTAATTTATGATAATAAAAGATAAAAATCTTTGGTTTACTATTTTAAAAATGGACAACTTATATTAATTTGAGTTACAACAACAACAACAACTTATATTAACTAAATTATATTTCACCAGGCTTTGATTCTTTGCTAAAAATTAGAGCAACGTGTAAAATATCGTATTTTTAATAAGATACAAACATTGAATAGAAATAAGATCATTACAGCATAACAGAGCTTACAGGATATTTAAAAGATGTAATTGTTCACTTCAGAATAAACGGAATCGACTTCATTACAAGGTGCCAATCACGTCTCGCGCGAAATCATAACTCAACGAGACGCGTACCCTCACTCTGAATCTTTGGGGAAGCTTCCATTGCGTTTAATTATAGCTCGACCCCAAGCTGCTCTACCTGTAGATCGTTAATCTTTCTTAAAGATATATATATTCGTTGCAACAGGCAACGCCGCCCCCGGCGCTAATCGCTCCTTGTCGCGTGTTCAGCGTGTGCAGGTACGAGTATATATAAAGTTTTGTAGGTGTTTTAGGTTATTTTATATAAAACATAAGGTAACTGAATTTAGATTTTGAAAAAAGCTGAAAGGTAGGTTCCTGCGTATACTGGAAAAATAAGTGAATTAATCTACTTAATCTACTGTTATGATTCTTATGTCTGATATTCTAGATTAGATTTTTTATACAGTCAATACAGAACGTCATACAAACCTACAATTTTACATCGATTACACTTTAACTTTAAATTAAATATCCTTCTCGTAATTATCCGTCAAAAAGAATAAAAGCTTCACTATAGATTGTTGACTAATTCTCATTGTTATATTTGTTGCTTTGACAGTTCCGTTTTCCTACTAGATGTAGGGCCTTAATTTTGGCTAACTTCAGCTTACTACGTTAATGTATAGACCTTTGAACTCTCCCCTTCGGAATCAAGACTTGACTTTACGTGTCAGTATCCGACGTTTATGTTTGTTGATAAGCAGCATCAGAAAATATAAGTAAGCTCCATTAACCGACCCTCTGTTGAGATTATGAGATTGGCTGATTAAGTTTGTGGCATTTGAACTTGTAAATTTGGAGTTAATATTATTATATAGTATTTATTTGCCTATAGATAAATATATGTTTTAAGCTTTACGCTGTATCCCGTAGATAGTAGTAGTTCCCCACTTCTGACATACCTTTTTTATCAAACACACACACTACCCGTTATATTTGCAGTCTCATGCTTGTGCGCTTACGTCACGACATAACATTTGTTTTTTTTTATATAATGTCACTTTTCTAGTTAACCGATGATATATTTTTAGCAATGTCTTATTGTGACATAATACAAATATCACGATAAATTAATAAGAAGCAAAAAAAAATAAATTTTATTATTTTTATTTAATTAAAAATATTATAGTTTTTCCAGTGCACTGTATGTTTAGAATTCAGTCTTTGATACAAGTTGGACAAGAGCTGTACACACAGTCTGGCCACCGAGTACTGAGCAAATACACGGACGCCCGTTCGCTTTTCAATTAACTTCAGGAACTGTTTGAGTTCAGGTATCATACCTCGGCCTTTGATGTCCTCTCATATTTTCACAAACTTCATATTTAGTGCACACAGTGATATTTGGAGATTTCTTCTTTTAATTTTCAAGAAATCATATTTTTTTAGCAGAAACGTTCAACGTGCTTGCTTTGAAGCTTTGGCATAGAGACATAAAGGTGTGACTGTAACACAATGGTTGTGGGTTCAATTCCCACTTAAGGGAAATCATTATTATTTCTTAATATTTTCACTTTTCGCTCTGGCACAAAAGAACAGCTCGGCGTTGAACGTGCATGCAACACGCAATGCCTCGAAAAATTCGACGGAAAGTGGAGATCGGAGAGTTTCGAAAGTAGGTTCCCTCTACGTACCCTACTGTATGCAGGATACAGCGTGAAGCTAAAAATCAATCACTTGATTTTAGAAAAAAGTTTAAAATAAATAACAACTCTTATTGAGTTGATTGAAATCACATAAGATTTATATTGTCCTCAGATATTACAAGTGGAACCCCAGACTCGCGAACAATGAAGTTATGCTCTTAACAAAAGTGAATACGTTTCGAGAAAGATTTATGCACTCGAGGTGTCTAAAGCCAAAGACAATGGACGACTTGACAAAGTTATTTAAATTAGGGGACAATTTTCTTAGGCCATAACGTTTAAGTGGTAGAGGCGGCGAGCTCTCGCTGAATGAGGTTTTAAGCTGGCGTCCTCATGAAAAGGATTCGTAAGTCAGATTTCAGGCACGACAGTCAGACACAACGCTCTGATACAACGGAGCCAAGAACAATACACGCATTATTATATTATTTTATGACTGCGCTGGTTCTTGACGTTATGAATTAAGCAAATCAACTTTTGAGTCCATTGTTTGCTTCACTTTGAACCATTATAGCGGATAACTTGGCATGTTCTTTTTTTAAAAATCACAAAATGACTACTTTGAAAAAAGGTATTTAAAAAATGTAAATTATGTTTAAACTGTAAAACAAACTTTGGAGAAATTTAAGTATCGTGTGAAGTGGAATTCGTTTTGCGGTGAAATATGAACTATTGTTTGAAGAAGCAGACGTTTTTATGAGTTGTTTTGAATTGAGTGCATTTTTATGATCTCAACATCTCAAGCTCGGATTGTTTATAGTCGCAGTGCTACGACGGCGTTAAGACTTTAAGTGTAAAGTTTACATACTGTAGCTTTAGAGACGTGCCGTAAACGAAATGTTGCATATTTTTTATAACCTAGCGTTTTAAAATTTAGCGGACTGATTCATATGTTTGTTTTGGGTTTTAAAGAAAAAAATAAATATTTTATTACTTAGGAACATTTAGATTCTGATTAATATTATTTCGGGATAGACTTACAAATATTCAAACAATATCTTTAAGAAAATATGTTACACAACTGAAGTATATTTTAAAGATTTTTGAGATAGATTGTTCCGGTTCATCAAATCATCGTTCTGTAAATTTATTGGCGAATCGACTGCCACAAATACAATATTACCTGACTGTAGATTTATTTTATAAATATTTTATAGAGTGTATAAATAGAATATATTTATATTTTTATTATTTTTACTTGTAATGTGATAATACCAACCATAAATTTGTTTCATGGTTTTAAATCACTTTAAAAATACTAAGTGTAAAATAAAGATGGTACTGTGCCATTTTAGCATAAATAACTATAGTGACTTTACTAAGATCAAAGAGATTTTTATATACAGCTAAACTCACAAACATACTTAAAGTTAGTATAAAAGTAATAGTGCAAACGTTGACGGCTTTAGTTCTACACTCAGATTAAGTTAATCCTTTTCGCCAGGGTGGAGCTAATTTATTACAGTACTTTTCGTTCTATCCTAGCCTAGGCTATCTCATAGGAATTTATTCCGCTTTTCCAACGAACTGGGAATTAAAGGCAGTTATAAATGGAGGTCAGAGAGTGGAAGTAAATTATTAAGGCTACGTAAGCTGAATGGTGTAGAAAATAATATCATTATGTTATAATTTATATATATGTAATATATAATGCGTGCAATTCTACCTACATCTATACCTATATACCTGTATCTATTTGAGGACAGTAGGTCAACCAGAAGTAAAACTCATTTCAGTTGAAAAAATTATGTAGAAAGAAAAAGAAGAAGTTCGTTTTTGAAATACTCATAAACTTTTAGGCTTTTTTTTTCTTTATGTGTGTTTTAAGTTCTCACTTATTGCCTAAATTCTTAAATGTCCGGGTCCGGGTCCGGGTCTAAATAGATTGTTGGTTCCGTGGCGAATCTCATAGAGCATGTAGAAATAACGATGCAATGCTCGTATCTATTGATTGCATTGACTTAGACGTTTAATTTTTTCATGTGCTCCAGGAGCAAATCTCAATATTTATTATTAACTTTAAGTTGAGAACACGCAAATTCGAAATATGTGGTCTTGACATACGGATAACAAAGGAATCACATAAAGATTTTTCCTTTTTTGAGGTACGGAACCCTTAAAGTTATATTAATTTAGTTAAAAACAATAAATTACCTGTGAATTTTATTTATATTAGAAAAATATTGAAATTTAAATACTTTTGTAATAGCACTACTTAGGATACTTGTACACTACTTTTAGATATTTTCTTACGTAGAAAAATGTTATAACTATACTTGAATTCTATTATAAATTCAAAACGCATAGCATATAAAACGGCTATTCTTCATGTACGATGAAAGATAAAAGCAATACATTCTTATAATATAATGTATGCTGTCTGGCTATCTGACTAACATATTATATTTTCTTAGAATTTTTATAGTAAGTTTAAATTACTTAAAATTAAATGTAGTCTACTTCAAAACTAATTGAGGGTTATAGAATCTAGTCAAAAAAATATACTCTTATTGCATTTAATACTTTTTTTTCAGTTTCATACTGTATCCCGCATGTAGCTTGGTATGCAGAGGACACGTAGTGTGAATACACTCTGTTCCCCACTTTATGCCTAATATTCAAAATATTGGGTGCAGAGTGGCAGAACTCAACGCCGCGTATTATATGTTTTATTGCCATACACAACAAAACTTTATACATTTTAATTCAAATATTTCTTCTAAAAAAATAAAAAATATAACAATGTCACACTTATATACAATCTACGCAAATCAGAATTGAGTTTTCTTTGAAATATGAAGCTGAATAAAACAAGTAGTTGAGCAGTTTGCAAAGAAACGGTCGCAGTTTAGCATAATGCGATACACTTAGTCATCGGTGCGTTATCTAACACTATTTATTGTGGGTTCACTCCACTATTAATCAGTAGATAAACGTGGCAGATAGGGCAAAACTATCTTTAGAATGGGATAGAAGGCTTTTTTTTTACAAAAAATACACATATTTTGATTGTTTTAGTTCCTGTATATGTTTATTGTTGTCGTAAGATAAGAGTGGTCGTGGCGCAGGGGCACAAGGGTGTGACTTTAACGTGACAGTTGTGGGTTCGATACCTACTCGAGGGAATGAACTATTATTTATTTATATTTTCATTTCTTCGATCTGGTACCACCTACCTTACGTTGAGTTCTGCCACTCAAAACATAATCCCTTGATACATTCGGTAGAAAGTGGGGAACGGAGTGTCTTAAGACTAGGTTCCCTCTGTCGTATCCCGCATCACAGCGTGAAGCTGATTTAATTTTTAAAATTTTAATAAGATATTATTATAGTTTTTTTAAAATCATACATACGATCGATAAAATGATAATACTTTTTTTATTACTATCCTTTGATTAATATTGAACGATAACAATTTAACCTGCTGAGGAATACTCAACAAAATAAAAATGAAAATATACCAAAATTCAAATATGTAACACATATTATCAGGTTATATATATACATATAATATATAACAGCGATAAGTCGTGCAAGAAAAAACAAACTGCCAAAATTGAATATTGAAAATAAAAAAATGTATTTTTCTCCAATGGATTTATAGTTGAGAAGTCGTTATCTTGGTCCGACGGCATCGTGACTATTCTGCTACTTCTTCACTAACAATAAATGCTTTGTCAAACTTCCTCCAGCTCAAAAGATAAAACTTTATTCAGCTCCAACTTGCCAGGTTTCTCACTTTAGACCTTTATAGACTTTGACTCTATTCGGCTCGAAGGTGGCTTAGGGTGAATCGATCCATATGTTTGTATAATATTAACGAGCGCGAGTGGGTTTGAACACGAACTTTGTCTTAATAAGTTACCAATGTTGCATTAGATACTATAGATTATTGAATAACAGTATATTTTAGTTTTGAACTTAAAAACATAAGATATATATTCCATTTTGGGTTTCCAAAATCTTAGATAAAATAATTTGATATAATATCGTTATCATTTTTTGGGTTCCTAATTTCTTAAAAAATAATAAACTTAAAAGGGGGGCTAAATTTGGTATTAAAGCCACTAGATAAGGTAAAGTATCAGATGAAATGGCTCTCGCTAAGGTAAGCCTGAATTTCAGAAAAAGCTCGAGAACTGCTGTCTAATTGCGTTGCAATGGCCTAATATACAATAAAAATGAAATAACAAATTTAACATATAACTTATTAACTTTCAATAGAAAAATAATATAATAAAAAAATTATCACTTTCGAATTTTACACGAAGCTGAAAGAAAATATACCTTTTAAATTTTTCCACTTGTCTTCACACATAGTTTATTGTACAGCCGTCTTAAATTGTAAAAGAAAACAGCAATATCGCTTCTTTCTTAACAATTTTTATTCCATTTGGAACTGTATTGTAATTTTAGTAGGTATATGCAATTGATTGCTATCTCTATGTTAGTTGTTGTTTGTCTGTTAACATAATAATTGTGGGTTCGATTCCGAGCCGGCGAAGGATTATATTTTATTTATATCTCTGGTAAGTCTAAGACAATGTAATGTTACGAAATTTGAGCGGAAATTAATTAACTATATATAACACTAAGATCAATTTGCTTACCCCTCTATATTTTCAGCCGTGTGGTCCCGGCTTAGAATAGGATCACCCTGGTACTGTCGGTGTCGTAAGAGGCGACTAAAGTACGTGTGGAAGAGTCACGTCGCCAGTAATGGCAACACGCATGGGCAGACTCGACCGGATTTAATACCACCCCCGGCATTTAAAACCAGCGTGAAGTAGTGGCCCTTGCCACTGCGTTTCGCATTAGGTAATGCCGGGCCCCGGTGCCCTTCATCTTCACCTTAAAGGCTGGCAACGCACCTGTGGCTCCTCTGGTGTTGCATGGGGTCGTGGGCGGCGGTGATCACTTACCATCAGGTGACCCGAACGCTCGTTTGCCTTGTCCTCTCCCATAAAAAAAAAAAAAAAAATATATGAGCAAAAACTGAAGCGCTGAAAATAAATAGAGACAGCCTGTTTATGTTCATATTCTATAGTTTTCTGTTTATTTTAATATAATTTATTTAATTACGAAATTATATATAAAGGTTATAAATATGAAATATAATTTGTGTTACTATTTGTATTAAAATGTTGTTTTAACATATAATTTATAAAAACATTTGATAGATGATTTAATTTAAAATTCAAAGGTTTTATGGATTTGAACGTCCCAAAGGCTTTGAAGTATGTAGGGGAGTAATCCAAATAGCGTAATAAAGGAGCACTTTTTCGGAGATCTCTAGATAAGGGAAGGTGAGCGTCAATATATCAAGAGATTAGTCGCTTGCCGCCGCCGTGAGCAAAGGCGTTGAATGTAAAGTGGTCTAAGAGCTAGTGAATAAATATCGATACTGTCGATACTTTGGTTTACGATGAAATATATTTAATCGATTCTTCTTATCTATATTTATCAAGATACTATTAAGAAATTTCTATTGAAAATATTTTAATTTTTTTAATACCGCAAAGCGCAAAATTATTTTCAATTTCGTACTTTACCAGAAATATTATTATTAAATATAAATATTAATACAACACCAATATCGATACAGATATAACATCTCTAAATTGCAAGGAACTCTATAAGTTAACAGCTATCCGCGAAGCCTATCATATATCAGCCGGGTGACATATTCGCCCGTCATGTACGCTTTTCATATGGAAGTGGGCCGGTTTAGTTGTTCGTAGGCGTGTAGTAAACCTTATGATTTATTAACTTAATTTATTGCTAAAAGTAATTGGTGTTGCATAATTGATTGTTTGCCGGTTTACTTGTATCTTTTTGCATTTTGTTGAGATTTTTTAACTTTGTTATATATATATAGTTTATATTTGTGGATTTTTACATATCGTCTTGTTTCTAAGAGAAACTTAAAATACCAATGATTTGTAAAAAATATCAATTTTTAATACAAAAAAAACATGTGAAAAAATATACTTTTTTAAAGGAATAAAAATAATTCATTGTTTTTATATATTCACGCGGTGTACTTCACAAAGTTATAATCTTCTCTGACAATAACAGTAGAAAATCAAAACACTGAAGGTACGTCCGTAAGCCAATCGATAGGAGGGGATGCTCCTTAAATTCTTAATACCTCACGTAACATTAGAGATTAGGGGAGGAAAACTGCACTTAACTTTCATAGAAGCCTCGAGTGTCGGTTGTCGGTTGTCGGTTGTCGATCGATAATAATGGATTCATAGCAAAAGTACATACTGCACAGTGTTTGCAAATTGTAGTGCATTTTATTGAGGTTACAAGATAATAGAGTGTAAATCTTAAAATTATATTATAAAAATAAATTTTTAATTTGCAACAGGAACGAAAAGCTTACCAAATATTTGAAGTTAACTAACTGAACTTTAAGTCATATAAATATAAATGTAACATAAGGTAATTTTGACAATCATACATACTCACTTCCCTACTTATTTCCAAAGGCAAAGTTAACTGAAATAGAACATTAATTAACTTTCATCCCATACAGTATTTAATCCTATTCAAGGGTTGCACATAAGCCGCTCACAATTCGACAGGGCACCGAGCCCGACTTGTTAGACAAGTTTGTCTTGTTAAAACTCGTAGACTTATGACATTCGGGACGAGCTGGGAAGCCTTTCAACTGTACATTTGAAGATTTTATCTGCAATGGAATATGGTAAAGTTCGTCATTTCCTGGAGATCCAGCACAAAGGTTACTTTATTAGCGTGTATAGCTTGCTTGCACCTTGTGTACGTATGTGTACTTTTGAGGGTACACTTGTAACCATACATGAAGTACGTTTATGATATTTTATAATATAATGAGAGTCATGTGAAATTAATGTAGTTTTACAATAGTTAAACAAATATACTTTATTTATGTTAAAAAAAGGTTCCTACGAATTCAGAACTTCCTTTGTTTTTGAAAGTCGGGTAAAGGAAAAGGGAAAGTCGGGTCGGAAAGTATGTTCGGTTGCTTGAAATAAAAGTGTCCTACAAAGGAACATGTACAATGTACATTCATTCACATATCTGGTAACTAACGTCTTACTCTAATTTCGTATTCATGGTTTTTAGAATTATGTGATGAGAGGAAAGAAAAATTTATATGCTTAAATAATAATTTCTTAAGAAAAGCTTGCATTTTCATATGATTAGAGAGCAAAAATTACGTTCATATTTTTATATTTGTTTTATTAACAGATTCATGGTGAGATTAACATTTGCAATGTGTGATATTTTCAGATGATCAAGTTATGGGGTCCAATCTACAACTTAGAAATATCAGCAGCTACTCAATGCTACACTTTGTCATGCTAAAATTCAAAACGCCATTAAACAAGATTACATATACCTAATTACTTGTTAACGAATGTGTTAACAATCTCGGGACGCGGCTTCTGTCGGATTTCCTTAATGAGATTAGACCGAAAAATGTCAGATAATATGTTTGAATCCACTGTTGTACATATGTATGGATATACTTTTTAGTACATCGTACCCAAAGGGTGGCAGTTGTATTGCTTAAGTCTGCCAAGCCGTATTTCAAACTGCAATGGATATTATTAATTGGGTTTTAAGAGAAACGCAATTAATTGGGTTGAAATTATAAGTAAGGAAGATATAGTTTTTTAAGCAAGCAAACTTAACGTATATTTATTAACTAAATAATCAGTGTAGTCAATTCACAAGATATCCTGGTCTTAATCCTCAATGAGTTGACTATCAAAATTCTTATTATATAATAATATGAAAAACTTGTTGATTTAATTTCATTGTCAGTGTCATTCAGACGCAAAACGGGGAATGGAGTGTCTCTAGTTGTAGTCTAGGTGTAAAAGGCAAGAAGCTAGTAAAAAATATTTTGCAAAAATTATTTCATGCTTTAAACGCTTAAAAAACAGTATTAAACAAAAAAAATAATAATTAAATCCAAACCACTGTACAATTAAATAACAGTTACATATGCGAAAAATTGTTTGACGATTCCAATTGAACTCAGTGTAGAGGGACCGGCTTCAAAAGTTTTCTCTGTAAATAATCCAAAAATAACGAGCTAGCAATTAAATATAGCTTTGAGCGAATAGGCAAACATTGCCGGGCCGCAGTGAGTTCACATCAAAGAAGTACTCGTATGTATCATTAGACATAAGCCGATACTTACCTAACATGGCTACCACTACCACTACCACTACCACTACCACTACCACTACCGCTATCAGTGAATACACTGTTTAATTTAAATTTAACGCGTGTGTAACTCTAATCTATGCAAATTGTACGTTGTAAGTATTGAATGTGCAGATTTGAAAGTCGTTAAACTTATGTGAATGGAATGGAGAAGCATGCAGTAAATATTGGTAATAAATTATTTTTGTAATTTCGGTGTTTTAGAATATTAAATTAAAAAAATGAATGATAATTTGTAAATAAAATAAAATGTTATTATTTTACTTTTTGTTGATTTTGAATGATTCAGGACTGGACGCTCGCTATATTTATTAGTAGAGAACAACTATCAACTTTACGTATTCCAAGAGACTTTAGTTTCATATCCTCCCAATAAAACTACGAAAATAAGTTGTCTCTTTTTCTATATTATAGAATACATAGAATAAATTTTAGAATATATTTTTATTATAATATAGTATCAAACTATTGAAAAATAAAAACATAATTCATTTCCAAAAATATTTTAACAAATTTAGGAAATTGTATATACACGGATAGTGCTAAAAGGCTTATCGGTTCTGCTTTGAAACGTCAATGTTAATATTTGTTCGTTCATTCTGCTAATAGCTGCGACTCCCCTTTTAGTACATTTCATTTGTGATGATAGATTTGAGAGATAAATAGCACTGCTGCTTGATGAATAGCGTATTTCCATTTAATTTTCTTTTCATCGTGTATGTCGTAATTACAAAATTATTTGTTGATATTTGTCAAGCGCAAAATTTCATGGCAAATGCATAAATACACTACTATTATTTAAAAATATATTCTGTATGTTTGTATTTGAATATAGTGTTCTGTTTAAGTAGTTTTGATGTTTATATTTTCAGCTATTCACTGTTAATCTGTTTTATTTTTCCCAAATATACAATATATATATATATTTTTAAGAATTTTCTACAATTCTTTTCGCTTATTAATTTTAGCGCTTATTTGATAAAGATAAACGAATAAATATATAGGTTTCCGAAGATTTTTTTGAGGCAATGTGTGTTGAGGGGGAAACTCAACGTCGGGCCTTTTTCCTTGGTGCCAGAGCAAAGAAATGAAAATATTCATAAATAATAATTCATTCCCTTGAGTGGGAATCGAATCAAAACCAAAACCGCAAAGTTACAGTCATACCTATGTGGGGAACATACGCCACGATGAGCTCACAATTTTATATCAATAATATTCATGCTGAACAGCGATATAGAGAATACAGATGAAAATGCTTTTTTTAAACTTAAACTTTGAAACACTTTAGAGGTAATTCATGGAAACGTAAGAAACATGCTTAAGAGTTATAACGAATTTAATTTTAATTTAAATCTGTAAAATAAACATCCATTCCCTCCATTTCGCCAAACATTGAAAAGAAAAACATCCAAAATATAACACACAGGAACAAGGAACAAACAAATATGGTGGCCAGTAACTGGCAGGACAATTACTTGCTCAGACACTTTTAAATTCCTTCCACATTTTGAAAATGGAAACGTCGAGTCTCTCCCAGTGAAAGTCCACTGATTTACTGCAGCATACAAAATGTACCTCTAAAGCACTTAAAATTCACCACAACTTCGTTAGAGTGGCGGTTGTAGTTGCAGTATTTATGTTTTATTTGAACACTACTTAGTCATAGGTTTACAGCTGGGATCACATTTTATACACAAAAGAGGGATACGAATGGTAAAATATATTTTACTTTCAAAAATAATAGTATAATTAGACTTGCTTATAGTCTAAAACTTTACTTACAATAAATATGTGAGGTTTGATCACTTAAGAAAACTATTTAAATGTTCATATTATTTCCTCAGCTTAATGATAAAAAGCATGTAATTTCATTACATAACACACAATGTCTCAAAAATATGAGAAAAGTGGAGAAATTGAATTGGAGGATGAAATATCTTGGTTTGCTGATAGATGCCAGAAACGAAAAAGGCCAAAATTATTTTTCAATTAAATTTTTTTCAATTTTTGACAATCAAACACAGCCTCCATTGGGTACTCACGTTGCATATACATATATGTTTCTTCTCACTTGCTATAATTACAGCCTCGACCCTTGCATCGGGACCCCTTTATTGCGTGTACATACCTGTTGTAATATATGGGTGAGCGCATACTATTCGGGCAGACAGACTAGCTTGCCATGAATTAACAGAAAATATTTTAACAGCACCATCACTGAGGCGGAAATGCACATATTATCAACTACTTTAGTAAATTAACTGTTATCTCAAATATAATTTTTGACATTCGAATACTTAATTGGTAGAGAATTTACCAGAATCTTAAAATCTTATTAAATTACTGAGTGTGGTAGAGCCAGGAATAATTAAAAATTGCTTAATTGTTGTCGTGAAATTTCTCACTACTATTTTTTCTTTCTCTCATAAATAATTTATGATATCTACATATTACTTTACGTATGTAAAAGTACTGTGTATATAATAACATTAAGTAATAATATATTATAAAGGGTAGCCACAGCGGCCATTCCTCTCAATGATCCCCATGTTCTGATTCTGAACCTCGTGTGTAATCTCTAGATAGTAGATACGTGAGACGAATTCTTAATGCGCCTGATTAGCAAATACAGGTAAACGGTCACTTTTATGATGGCAATCGTGCCTACTGATAAAATTTACGCATATCTAGTTATTTTATTACATGCTAGTAACACACTCATGGTTTCGCCCAAAATGTTTTTTTAAAAAATAAATTTTAAAAACCTCACCAATTAGAGGTAATGAGTGGCGGAACGCAACGCTGCGCTTTGTGCGACTCCAGAGCGAAGAAATATTTCATAAACAAATAGTTCATTTCCTTGAGTGGGAATCGAAGTGATTGTTATTTATCCCAGAAAGGTTGATTATTTTTCTTCCTATTAAATGAATAAAAATCAGCTTCACGCTTTATACCGCACACAGCAGGGTAGGCAGAGTAACCTAGTGTAACACTCCGTTCCCCAATTTCTGCAGAATTCTGGGGGCATTGCGTGGTGAGTGGCAGAACTTAAAGCCGTGCTTTGCCTCGACACCAGAGCGAGGAAATGGAAATATAAATTTAAATAAATATTTCATTTCTTCGAGTCAATCCACATCAAACTCATAATAAATTAATATTATTAATATTATATTATTTATTTTAGCCAGGCATATTATATTATTTATCTTAGCCAGGATAATAATTAAACTTTCATCTTTATATAAAAACAAACAGCTTGCTTACAAACGAATAAATGGATTTTCCGTATTTCTTAGTAGTTTCTTTAATTTCCGAAATCGACCATGCGTGCCGTTGAGTAAGTGGGCGATAAAGTAAATGCAGTTTTAATTAAGCCTCTAAAGTTTTAGAGCGCAAAGTTCAATTAACAAACGACTATACAGCTTTTTTTGTGTAGTTAAGATAAAAAAAGCAAACGTGCGACTGTAAACGCAACGCTTGTGGGCTCAATTCTCACTAGTTGTACTTAAAATATTTTCATTACCTCGCTACGGTAACGAGAAAAAGTGCGGTGTTGAGTTCCGCCACTCAGTACGTTATGCCCTAAAAATTCCTCTAAATTTGAGGATCGTCGACAATCGTCGCACTTAAAGCCACACACTTAAATTGAGGCCGTCAATGCTATTTATCAAATATATTTTTTCTCCTTTTCTATTATTATTTTATACTTACAATAAAATGATGAATTTAAATTTATATGGACTTAAGTTACCGTGTAAGCTTAAGCGCGTGTGTTATGAGGGTAGTTTAACATTTAAATTAGAATTGCGGGTATTTAATCTAGCTTTTACTTTGTATAAAATTAAATTTATGAAGCTAAACCATTTTCATTCGTTTCTGGAGCTCTTATGTTTCTTGTTTTTCGGCATTAAAATATGGGCACAATAATGTGCGACTGTAATAGAAGGTATGATTTCGATTGGAGGGAATTAAATATCTAATATTTTCATTTCCTCAGTAACGACCTAAAGCGCGGTGTTACGTTGCGCAACTTAAATGTAGTGCCTCAAGGATTTGGTGATATAAACAACTGGTAAATTACCTACTAGTTATATTTGAACCCGCAATCGCCATAAAAATATTATCACTGAGATTTTAATAGTTTTACCGTGAGTTTTATACTGGTGGCTTTTTTAAAATAATTGAAATAACATTAAAATCTGATAAGCCCTAGTTTATTATAGTTAAACACAGATTTGAGACTAAAAAAGAATTTTTTTTACATATGCCAGCATTTTATTATTGAAACAGCAAATATATATGTATATTCATTGTTATCAAAGGTCTCTGAATACACGTGTCTATTATAGAAGTTGACAATGCCTGGAAGTGATGCTCACAAATTCAGTCTGAACCTCCAAGTGTCCGCGTATTAGATCAATTAGCAACTCCCACTGTAAGTTAGGACGGTATTGTTTCAGGTTCCTACAATGTTTACCAGCCACGTAGCAATTCAACTGGGAACACTTCGCTCTGAGTATTGAACGTATTTTGATAATTTTCTTAGGAATTCAACATGAAGTTAACTAACTATTCGTCTATTGGACGATGAAATTAATTTATTTGACTATTTAATTAATAATTCTGTGGCTCGTGATTAGTCTAATGGTTAGATTTTATAATTGTGAATGAATAATTCTGTGGCTCTCAATGGTTAGATTTTACAATTGTGATCATGAGAAACCCAAAATCTTTTAAAGATTCAGAGGAAACAGTCTAATAAGATATTTGCTGTCAGACGGTTGTAAAAGTTACTGGAAACTCGACAATATTGCATTCTTATAATTTTGTCCCTTGCTCTCTCCAGCTCTTATCCTTCGTCTTCTTGGCATAGGAGCATCAAGTGTAGTTATCCCATTTTTCCAATACTAACATAAATTTTTAATTGTGTGCAAATATTCGTAGAAGCATAGAACAACAAACAAAATTAACTCTATGACATATATATATATTTCTATACTCTATAACTTGTCAAATGCCTGACGCC
>JBAIZZ010000299.1:0-21566 GCA_037355905.1 Heliconius aoede
CAAACAGCTAAGAACGCGTTCATTTGGCTTCCGTTTAGCGCTGGACCAAGAAATTGCATTGGTATAGTATCGGTTTTAAGTAAAAATATCCGCGTTAAATATAAGCACGAGGCTATCCTAACACAATGTAATTGCGCATGCCTTAGTTGTTGTATCTAGTGTAAGATTAATTTGTGTGTCTGAACTGCTTTGTTTGGATGATGTTTTGAGATAAAAATAACATAATATTAATAATTTAATAAGTAGTTTTACGCTGACTGCTAACCGCAGAGGGGACCTAGTATTAAAACACTCTGTTCCTCTTTTTCCGCCAAACTCTCCAGCCATTGCTTGGTGAGTGGCGTAACTCAACGCCGCCTTTGCGTTGTTACCAGAACTAGGAGATGTAAATGTGTATTAAATATTTAGTGAGAAGCGATCAAGAGATACTACAAATAGATACTACACAATGTTTAATTTCATAATTCATTATTGTAATTCAATTGTAATTCATTCAGAAACAATTGCTTGCAAAACAATGTCGGGTTAATTAATACGAGCTATGGAAATTATTCTACTGAGTATATCAAAGTAATATAATACAGCAAACTTATAATATGATGTATATAATATTATGTCATTTCACCCAAATCGAACTCCATTATCATTGCGTGTGGGCTATGGCAATGTACTTAGTAATACTTACTATATAATTTAGTATACCTTGTGAAATAGTGAAGAGGCCGTCGTGGCGCAGGGGTACAAGGCTGTGACTGTAGTCCCGCTACAGTTATGGATTCGATGCCTATTCCGGGGAATTAATCATTATTTAATAATATTTTTATTCTTTCGCTCTGGCATCAGAGCAAAAAGATTCAAGATGAAGCTGATTTGATTTAATTTCGTGTGACACTGCATTATATAATAATCCTCAACCTCACTAAGCTAATAATAATTATTATATTAAATTTTATTTTATTTGCAGGACAAAAGTTTGCTATGATGGAAATGAAAGTCATTATATCGAATATTGTGAAGAATTTCGAAATTCTACCTGTCGACACAGATGAACCATTACTCTGTGCCGAACTCATATTGAGACCTGAAAAGGAGTTGACTTTGAAATTAAAACCAAGGGCAAGAAGTTATTAATTTTAAACCATATATAATGATCATTATTATGAAATTTGTATTGAACAACAATGTAAGATTAAAAATAATGAAACAATTGAAAATATATGTCAAAATCATCCAATTTTTTGTTATGTATTTATTTTACTGTTAATATATGTATAATTAATTACATTACATTTGCTCATTGTTCACTCGAACTCAAGAAAATAATATATAATAGGCCATTCACAGCTTACTCCAGGGTGGCCACGATTCGTTGACTATAATGTATATTATCTACATTTTATTCAATCTTATCAAAAACAACTATTAAATTGCTTAGAATAGTGTTAAAGAAATAAATATACTAACAAATCTATTATGTTGAAGACCGACTACAAAATAAATTATAAAAAGTTATGTATATATTATATGCAAAAATATGTAACTACATTGTGCCTTCGTTCTTTTTAATTTTAGATACAATGTACTTAATTGTATGACACGAGATAGAGAGAAATTTTATCTAATAATAACACTTTTATCTACTTATGCTTCTTTTTCGGCTCCTTTTGATTATTTTTTTTCTTATATGTTATACTTATGTAATTTGTACAATAAAATCTCCGACTCTATGGATGTTAATGTGGGATACGCTTACTTCATTTAGGGCCTCAGTTTTATTATATGATCAATCAGCAATAACTTGTTACTAACGTTAAAAGTTAAATTTATTAAAAAATTGTTAAAGAGTAAATTGTATTGTTAATTACTAGCTATATCTCCTGTCGTCACTCACATCACTCATGGAAGGGGGCAGCACTTTTTGCAAAATTCCATTTCCATTTTTTTCGTTCATGATCAATATCATGTAAAATGTATTTGTTTTATCTTCATATTGTTTCTTTTACGTACAGTGTATAAATTCAAATAATTTGTAAAGCCGGACACAATATACGCATGCAGTGTTTGCTTTCAAACGGCTAAAGCTTTTGGCAATAAATATAGAAAAAAATACTACAATATTATAGGAAATGAGCTCAACAATTTAAAACACTTTGTCAATTTCAGAATGCAGACTATATTATACGAACTACAAAACCAGATGAACTACATTTATAACTCCATTGTTCTAAAAAAGAAAAGTGCGACTCCGAGGGAGTTGAAATTGTATAAAATATACAAAAAGAAAACAAAACAAATAATAAGATAAAGGAAAATTCAAAAATATAAATATGTTATATTAAAATATATATATATATAATTTAGATAAAAAAAAGCCAACCTTGTCTTTGCTCTGATTGAAAAATAACAAAACATTTACAGACAAATGTAAAACACCAGATACGGGGAAAACCTTGCTGTACAAGCATTTAGCCACTCTGTTGCTGCTGGGAATGTCAATTACCCATGTAGCCATTACATTCATATAACACTTATTATACATGCTTCTTATAAAGTATCTAATTTGATATGACTTAAAAGATAATTGTAGATAAGATTCTTTCGCTCTGGCACCAAGGCAAAAGCCCGGCTTTGAGCTCCACCACTCAACACGCAATGCCTCGAAAAACTTGTTGAGTGTCTTACCATTAGGTATCTCTGTCTACCCTGAAGTATGCGGGATACAGCGTGAAGCTTATTTATTTTAGATGTTGTAATTATAATATGAAATCTCCTAATTTTAGTAAAAAAAACGAGAATAAACTGTAAATAACATGAAATAATATGAATTTTAAATGATTTTTTAGATTTTTAGATTTAAATGATTTTTTTTTTAGAGATGCAAGAAATTTCTTCTAAAGCACAGGACATAAACTTTTAAAAAAATATAATAGTATAAACTTTGAGAAATACATGTAAAAGAAGAAAATTGGTTTAGGATTTTTTTTAATGTTTTGATTTACATCAAAAAACGATTATCAATTGTTTATTTAATGACAATCATTATCTTTTTATTACGATGCCTACATACACAGACAGTAAAAGCATTGTTCTCTATTTTTTACACCATTGACCATTTGTTTGCCAATTATATAGCAATTACGCGTGGGATGGACGCAAGACAACCGCATTTACACGACCAAGTGGCCTGTCGTGGCGCAGGCGCACAAGCGTATGACTGTAAGCGTGACAGGTTGTGAGTTGATTCCTATTCGAGAAAATGAAATATTTATGAAGTGAAGTGCAACGTTGAGTTCCACCACTGAACGTGCAATGGCTTTCAACACTAGGTTCCCAGGATCCCTCCGCCTATCCTGTTATTTGTGGCATTCATGATGAAGTTGAATTATCTAACGCTACAATTGTGTACAGATATACTTGTTTTTTAAGTTATCTGTACATTGTTTTTCTAACGCAAACATAGAGACCGCCGTGGCGCAGCGGTACAACGGTGTGACTGCAATGCGACGGTTGTGGATTCGATCCCCACTCGAGGAAGTGAAATATTTATTTATAATTATATTTCCATTTCTTGCCTCTGGTGTCGAGGCAAAAGGCGGCGTTGAGTTCTACCACTCAACAGGCAATGCCTCCAGAATTTGGCAGAAAGTGAGGAACGGAGTGTCATAATACTAGGTTCCCTCTGCCATCTACCCTATTGTGTGCGGGATGCAGCGTGATGCTATTCTTTCTTTTTGTGACCCATCGTACTTGTCCAGTTTTTGTATTAAACCTGAAGGTGTTCGCAGATTATTAATACTCGCAATCACATTTATAAAGAGTTCTGAATATATATCGAGCAGTCGTATGCATCCGTCGTTGCGCGTTGGACGTAGTCTTTTTTACATTTGATTACATGTCGGTCTGAGTATACGATATACATTTACTCACTATGATTTTATTACTTATTTTTTCCTTCATTATTGTTAGTATTTTGACTTCATGGATTTATTTTTTGAGAGATCGCAAAAGTTTCAATTTTCCTGGTCCCATGCCGCTACCTATAATAGGCAATGGACACTCCTTCATTGGCAAGCCAGCAGCAGGTGAGCTTATTATTAAATATATTTGAAAACATTAACTATAAAATTTGATTTAATTTAATTAATTTCCCCGCTCTGGTAACGAGGTGCAGTGGGAAACGGAAACGGCTTAATGAGAACAGAGTGTCTACACTTGGTTCCCAGGTTCTCTCTGAACCGACCGTGAAGCTAAAAAAACATTTAACAAAAAACCATTAACGAATCCAAATAAATGTAAATTCATCGAAAAAAAAATCATTTTCAATTAACTCCTTCTCTGTATTTTACAAAATAATGATGATAACAATCCAATTTAATTGTGGCAAAAAGTCGTGACGCAGGGGCACAAAGTGTAACTGTAAAACCGACTGGTTGTGGGTTCGATCCCACTCGAGGAGAAGAAATATTTCTTTAAATTTATTTTACCATATCTTCGCTCTGGTGTCTAAGTAAAGCGCGGCGTTTTATTCTGCCACTCAACACGCAATGCCTCCAGAATTCGACAGAAAGTGGGGAACGGAGTGTCTTAACACTAGGCTCCCTCTGCCTACCCTGCTGTGTGCGGGATACAGCGGGACGCTGATTTAATCGGTATCTTTACATGTAAGAGATACAACTAATCTCAATTATGATTTTAAATTATTTTGTGAGTATGTCTGTTTGTTTGTGCATTTGTTCATGATAAGCTCAATAACGACTTAACTGATTTAGATACAGTTTCCTCTATTGTATTTTCCCTTAATATTTAGTATTAGCTTTATTTTAGCAGTCATCAAGTATAAAAGTTGTAGCAATAGTAAAATATCTTGCAAAAAATAAAAATATTGTCTAAAATGATAATACTAACAAAAAAAATGATAACGACTACGTAAATTATACAGTTTAGTAAATAAATCAGTAATTTTGTAGTTCAAACGGGAAAAGCCGCGAGCGGGTCGCTAGTATTATAATATATATTCTTAATATCATACCTTACAAAATATTTTACCTTATAATATATTTTACCTTATAAAATTTTTAATTCAAAGTAGAATATTTGAAACTGCCAGTTAGGTGTAAATACGTTTCATAACCTATTTACACCTAACTGGCCTAACCTCGAAGTGTAGAATAGCGAATTAAAAATATGAATTTACAGTGAAAAACGATATATATTGTATTAATGTATAATATTCATTATATAATATACAATTTACATATTTTTCTAGCTTCACGCCGTATCCCGCACACAGCGTGGTACTGGATAGGCAGAGGGAGCCTAATGTTATAAAACTCCAATACCCATAATCCTCCGAATTTTGGAGGCATTGCATTTTGAGTCGTGGAACTCAACGCCTCGCTTTGCCCTGACACCAGAGCGTAAAAATGAAAATATTAAATCTTTCATTTCCACTGATGGGATTGAACTTACAACTCAACTTACAACTTACACGCTCGTGCCCCTGCGCCACAACCGGCAGTAAATCATTTTACATAAAAACACAAAAAGTTTATCCTCTTATAGGAATAGGTACCTACCTAATATATCTAGACCATAATGTTTGTAAAAATAAAATCAAAGATGAAAAAAAATATTCTAATACGCTCGTTGGGACTATATTTATAGGTTTGATTAAATTACACGTGACTTATTTATAAGTAAACAGGAAAAAGAGAATTAAATTACTTATTTATTTAGAAAATAATTGAAAGTAGAAAAAAATCTATTTTTTATCAGACATGTCATTGGCAATACGTAGGTTCCTATACAAAATAGGCGGGAAAAATTAATATTATGAATTAGGTATTCTAATTTTATGTAACTGATGAGTGATTGGTGTAAAGAAACAGAGTGAGCTTTGTGATATTTTAACCAGAACGAGAAAATGAAAATAATGCGTTCAACAGAGTGGGGATCCAAACAGAGCAGGCTGGGTAGTCCGAGCCCATTCCCAAAATAGTTTTGTTGAAATTTTACAAAAAAAAGTTAAATGCTTTCATGGTCATTTTTTATCCATACTCTATGATCATCGCGTGTACAATTAGGCGCAGTCCTCGATAGACGGATTGGATGTAACATTTTGAGCAAGATTAAATAAACTAATATTTTTCAGAATTTCTACCTATTCTTCGCCGTTTTCGAGAAGAATTTGGTCATATGTATATGCTGTATTTATTCCATACTCGTTACGCAGTATTTTCTCATCCAAAATACATTGAGGTAAGTTACTAAATTTCATGTATAATATTTTCGTTCGGATTAGAACCTGAACTATTTCGTTTTATCACGTTTAGCATTATGCTTAATTAACTCACTTAAAATGTCATTCCACATTAGATACACAATATAAGCAAAAGAAAAAATATAAGGAGCCAATATAAATAAAATTAATAAACACACAAATAAGGAAATAAATAATAAATTGTACCTAACCAATATAAATATAATTTTATACGAAACCATTATATTAACTTTGAGAATAATGAATTCAATAAAAAAGGGGGAAAACTTTGCCAATAATTGTTTTTTTTTCCTAACCTAACCCATGTTTTAAATAAACAAAATATTTACAGACCGTAATTACCCATCAAGGCCTGATAACAAAAGATCAATCATATATCTACCTACGACCGTGGCTTGGAAATGGATTACTTACTTCTACAGGTGAGCAATCCGTTTAACAATTTATTATTGTATTTTACACATTATTAGACTTATATTTTATTATGCTGTTTTAGGATTTTAACAGGGTGTTGCATGCATGCATATGCAAAAAAATCATGTGTGCAAGTTCCTCTTATTCATGCAGTAATTAAATATTCAACCAGACATCTAATTTAAATCTATTATGCTTATATAAATGTTAATACCGATTGATCAAGAGCATTACAGGAAAAATAAAACTTGTCAAAGCAAGAATTTTCATATTATGTAAATAATTACGGGAAATTTTTATCCTTGTTTAAATCAAACAGTGCAAATTATCACCAGTTAGCACCACCTTGTATATTTTCCTCTTTTTTGTATAGGTAAATGGTAAATTATAATATAGGTAGATTTATGATATTTAATCATAAATAAAATACATGCCGCCCAAGTCTATGAATATTATTAATTATTGTATTGAAAATTTTATTAAAATAGGTATTCTTTAATTGGTCGTCACGGTGGGTAATTTTCGCGATATAGATTAATGAGAATAGATAGATAGAATCGATGAAGAGATTTTTTTTTATTATTCTTGTCTAAGAACCATTTAATTTAACAAAACCTAGGACTTATTTTAATTTATTTTAAAATAATTACATAACAAATATAGATTTTTCTCCTTTTTGAAAAAAAAAGTCGGTTTATTTTAGGTCACCGGTGGAAGACGACGCGAAAATTTTTGACTCCCGCATTTCATTTTAACATCTTGCAAAACTTTTTGCCGATATTTTTGAAGAATGGAAAGATATTAGTAAAAAAATTGCATAATCACGCAGACGGTAAACCTTTCAAGGTTTTTCGTACTGTGGCTTTGACTGCTCTTGACAACGTTACAGGTGAGCGCCTCTATACGTCTTCACATAATATTTTACTGCTGCACCAAGTACAGTAGGTATGGTCGACCAATCCTGGCCACCCTGGAGTAAGCCGCAGATTTGATTTCAATCAATATTGTTTTCGCAATAATATCGTGTGTGTGCGGCTAGCCTTAGGGCGGCCACGACTCGTCCAACGTAATGTACCATAAGATCCATTCAAAACCTAGAGCGGCCACCTTTTTAAATCCCGATTATTAAAATACATAACTAGATAACATTTTAGTATTGGGTGGTGTTATCCTTTATGTACATATTACAATTTTAGATAAGTCTGCTAAGATAGATTTATTCTTTTCAGTTAATTATTAATGCAATGTTTTACACATCATTTCAATTTTTTATTATTTGATTTTATAATACTAAGATTTTTATTGCAGAATCTATAATGGGAGTGTGTATAGATGCCCAGAGTAACAGCGAGTCTAAATACGTTAAAGCTATTGAAGTGTAAGTTGTTAAACTGTATATTCTCCATTACCTAAGAACATCACAGTAAAATACAAGGAATTTAGATCTTAACTTCAAAAATGTATACCTGCCGACAGTGAAATATGGATAAAAATGAGGTTTTATTAAAACTTTAAGTAAAATACAGAGGTTTTGTTACTTTTAACTCGTTCGTATAATAGCTTATTATTTCCATATGCGTTTATATATACAAATAATGTGAACACTTCTTGTATTATAATATTTATTATAGTTACCATCCTACCGTGGATGCTGTAGCATTGTTTTTAGTTTGAAGAGATCGTTTTAAAAAATATATTTCAAAGGTTAGGTACTCTATAATTGTTTTTTTTTTCTCTTTAATTTGAAGTATTGCTAGAATAGTATCACTAAGGATGCGAAATCCGTTTATGGGAGCAGAGTTGATATTTAACTTCTTACCATATAAAAAAGAACAAACTGAAGCTCTAGATGTCCTTCATTCACAATCTAATCAAGTAATTCAAACGAGAAGAGATGAGCTCAGGAATGCGAACATAAGCAGCTTAAGCGGTACCACTGAATCAGGTAAGACGTTGCCGAAATTACTACTTATGTATATTAAATAAGCTTCACGCTGTAACGCGCACACAGCAGAGTAGGAAGAGGAAACCTAATGTGAAAACATTATGTATCCCATTTTTCACCGAATTCTAGAGGTATTGCGTGTTGAGCGATGGAAATTAACAGCGCTCTGTGCCCTCGACATTAGAGCGAAGAAATGTAGATATAAATATACTTTAACTTAATTTAAATATACCTTTCTTATGTTAACATATTTCTTCTCAGTTTAATATGCCTCCCAAAAATGCCAGCTTAGACAAATATTTAAACGTTATATTTAAGTATATATTTTTTGTTTGTAAATTTAAGGTTGTTATTCTATATGTAGGTATAAGAAACAAACATGCGTTCTTGGACCTGTTGCTTCTGGCGGAGGTCGATGGAAAGAAGATCAGCGACCAACATGTGAGAGAGGAAGTGGATACATTTATGTTTGAGGTCTGCATACATTTATATTTAACTAGCCGACCTGGGCGGCTTCGCCCGCTTGAACTATACGAATATTTATTAAATATGTTTATGACATTATATTCAGTTTAAGGGGTGAATTCTAATCAATAATGAAACACGTGTTCAATGAAATATTTTTTCAACCTCAATTTCATCTCTTTACGGTTAAAATTTTTCAAAATCCCTTAGTGGATGTCCAGATTACGAAAATAAACATTTATATAAATTTCACATTTCTTCGCACAACGGTTACGGCTGTGCGTCTTACCTCTGTCAGTGGGAACGTGTCCTTTTATATAATATATGGATTCATTATATGCTGCTGGCGACCCCCTCATGGCTTAGTTCGCTGGAACTACATTATCATTAATTTACTAATCTGCATTACTTTCCTTTTCTAATAATAATATTATTTTAAAAACAATTCAATAAAACAGTGTTTTATAGTAATTTTATCAAACAATATACCTTAAATGGAAAACTTTTATTTTTAAACTGTTTAAAGTGAATCATACACTAAATGTTAAACAAAGCCAAAATACAACAGTGAAAACTGCAATTAAATTCGTTAAGCTGTTTCTGAGATAAACGTTAACAAACTCATAGACAACCACTACCAACCACCACCAGTAACATTTTATCTTATACAGAATGTAACTTTATTGATAGATCGGATCAACAATTGTCTATTTTCCATGGAGGTAAAAAACAATTAAACTGAGGTTTTAATGAAATAAGTTTGTTAACAATGTTGTAATTGTAATATACTTTTTTAATTATCACCACTAAATGATGGTAGCATTCAAAACGTTCTATTGCTCGCGCTCAGCCTTGCACGATAGACTGTTAAGGTAGCATACAAGAGAGAAAGAGAGAGACAAACCCAGTGACAGAGGAAGAGTAGAAAGGAGTCCTGGTGGGAGAAAAAAAAAAGGAATTAATTACGCGCATACACACACACACACACACACACACAAACTTTCATTTAAAATTAAAATGAAAAATGACACAAGAAAAGCAAATAAATTAGAAGAGAAAGAAAGAGAGCAAAAAATTGAGAGAGAAAGAGAAAACAAGAAACTTGCAGGCAGACGACAGTGGTTCTTTTTCGCACCATTTAGATTTGGTGGTTTTTAATTAATGTAATTATTTTAAAAATCAATGTTTATTATTATGATATGTTTCGTATTTATTGTAAAATGTCTTTGTTAAAGTTCTGTGATTATTATAAGTAAAAAAATAACACAGTTGAGAGACTTGTTTACCTGCGCAAAATTTAACAATGACCCGTATAAACTTGTGAAGACTTTTCGTCTTTTGGGCCAGTATTCGATACGTTGTGTATTCAATGATAGTATAAAATATTAGTAATAATATTATAATATTATTATTATTCATATTATGATATACTGGCGAAATTGAACGCCGTATGTTATCCTACAACTGATGAACTGAATGGAGATCGAGTCCACGAGTCTCACTGCGCCACAATTGCCTCTAACTTATACGAAAATGTGAACTCTTGTAACCTTTTTCGTGATTAGACTTGTTTTTACCATGTACCAATATAGGTTAAAGAATTTAATTTATTATTTTACATTATAATAAAGATTTTAATGTATTGTTATTATAGATTTAAATTAAATAAAAAATACGTCGTTCCTATTATCCACTACCAAAAATCTACAGCTTTATCAATTTAGTCCCTTTTACAAATGAACTCATAACTATCACTGACATTTTTTAATAGTTATGAAAGTTTCTACCCCAAAAATATATAATTTTTAAATTTACTTATACGTTGAAATGTTTTTTTAAAGAATAAATTAAATATCTGTAAAAAATAAGGTTAACCTGACGCAGAAAGATTTATGGTCAAGGCCTTGGCCGTGAATCCAACCTAAGCCTAGTGTAGAAACTTCAATGACAGAGTATGAACTCTACTCTTTGTGCTAAGAAATATTAACATAATTTACGTCCACTTTTTGAGCCTTTTACTCCACTGCTGATACTTAAAATTATATATTATATATAGTATATATATTGTATAATTTACTTTACTGCTGCACTTTACGTTTGTTTATTTACTTACCTGTTAGCGCACAAAGTCTCCAATATTCATTAAGATGTTTGTAATAGACTCTGTCATATCCAGTATTGCTAGTTTTTCTTGGTCACGCGGCACGCCATGATTGATTGATTGTTTATGTACTGATTGTCACACGTGTCTTCGTCACCATTTTTTTCGACGAATATCGTTTTTTGTCAGTCGGTGAGGCCGTCGTGGCGCAGCGGCACAAGAGTGATTGTAACGCGATGGTTGTGGGTTCGATTCCCACTCGAGGAAGTGAAATATTTACTTACGTTTATATTTCCATTTTCTTCGCTCTGGTGTCGAGGCAAAGCGCGACATTGAGTTCTACCACTCAACTTGCAATGCCTCCAGAATTCGGCTGAAAGTGGGCAACGGAGTCTCTTAACACCAAGGTTCCCTCTGCCTACCCTGCTGTGTTCGGG
This sequence comes from Heliconius aoede, assembly GCA_037355905.1. Classification (NCBI taxonomy): domain Eukaryota; kingdom Metazoa; phylum Arthropoda; class Insecta; order Lepidoptera; family Nymphalidae; genus Heliconius; species Heliconius aoede. Next base: position 11,643 of record JBAIZZ010000299.1, read on the forward strand.
ATACAGCGTGAAGCTGAAAACAAAATCGTTTTTTTTATAGGAATATTCACTTATATCGCAAGAATATATTCACGTGATATTTATTTGACCACGCAAATCCTACTGTGTTAAACACACACAGTGTGTTGTGTATAATGATATAAAATCGTTATATTATGTTAAATACACATAGTTATATAAAATATAATATATTATTTATTTTGCTTTTACTCTTACTCCAACGAAAATAAATGTTAAAATTGTAGAAGCCGATTTAAAGATTATTTGTACATAATATTAATTAGATAATTTCCACTGAAGACTCAACATCTTTTAAAAATATATCTATATGATAAATTTATTACATATACTTATTACCAATAAACAACTTAATAGTTAAATAAATGTAGGGCGCGATAGAAGTGCTCCCTACATTTACAATTATAGATAATTATATATTTTTGGGTCAGCATCTGTGCAGTGAACTCAATCACAATCGTATGGCTGTAAAGAATACATGTTGTGGGTTCAATTTCCACTCTAAAGAAATGAACTATAATTTTTTTTTTTCATTTCATCCCTCTGGTGCCTAGTCAAAGCGCGTAAGATCAAATTTAATAAGACGACGTTGCAAAAAACTAAAAAACTATCTAAGAACATGTTTCGTTGATACTTTAAGATATTATATATAATGTACGTATCAACGAAAATTTTTCTCTTTAAATCTACTACAGATGCATAACTGGCAGGTATCCTATTTTATTCAATGCGTCATCTCCTCAATGAATATTTATATTTGGCAGGGTCACGATACCGTGTCATCTGGAATCACTTTTACGCTGTATTGTCTTTCAAAACATCGTGATGTGCAGGAAAAGATTATCGAAGAGCAAAAGAGTATCCTCGGCGACAGCTTGGACAGAGATGCACAATATTTGTAAGCTAACTGCAATTTTATTTAAAACATTGACTTCGATCACGAATCACATGAACTTATTAAAAAATACTATAATATCGTTTTTTAACTTCACGTTGTAATCTGTATATTGTAGAATAGGCGGAACGAAGTCTGTTCCCATTAAGATACTGTCGTTCCCCACTTTCCGTCGAATCCTGGAGACATTGCGTGCTGTTCTCCAAAACTCAACGCCCCACTTCGCCTCTTTACCAGAACGAGGAAATGAAAATATTAAATATTTTATTTCCTCAAGTGGAATCGATCGCATGTCGCGTTTACTTACTGGAATAAAACTAAACATTAACAAAAATCAAGCCACGCAATTTTTCAGCTTCAAACGTATTTTATTTCAAAACAACATGTAATATTGCCTAAGATATATGTAGGTTTGTAAACTTCATCTTTAATCACCACATAGACGCCACTTTATTATAAGAAAATGATTATTTTCATATAAATATTATATTCTCAGCGAACTACAAAAAATGAAATACTTAGAACAAGTTATCAAGGAGAGTCTTCGGTTGTTTCCGTCGGTGCCATTAATAGGGAGACTTGCTACCAAAGACATTGGTAAGTCGTCAAAAATACATTTAACACTTATGACAACATTGAATTGAAAGTAGTAAACAATAAAATCTTGATTTTAAAATGAACTGTTAGCACTTTTAATGTATTTTATTAAAACAAGGAAATAAACAAAACAAATAAAATAAGTAAGTAACTCTTTAATTGATTTCAGATATCGAAGGTATAACATTTAAGAAGAACACCTCAATAGTTATAAACATATTTGACCTACAACGTCACCCAGATGTCTTTGACAATCCTATGGAGTTTCGACCAGAGAGATTTGATCCGGAGATATCGCTACAAACAGCTAAGAACGCGTTCATTTGGCTTCCGTTTAGCGCTGGACCAAGAAATTGCATTGGTATAGTATCGGTTTTAAGTAAAAATATCCGCGTTAAATATAAGCACGAGGCTATCCTAACACAATGTAATTGCGCATGCCTTAGTTGTTGTATCTAGTGTAAGATTAATTTGTGTGTCTGAACTGCTTTGTTTGGATGATGTTTTGAGATAAAAATAACATAATATTAATAATTTAATAAGTAGTTTTACGCTGACTGCTAACCGCAGAGGGGACCTAGTATTAAAACACTCTGTTCCTCTTTTTCCGCCAAACTCTCCAGCCATTGCTTGGTGAGTGGCGTAACTCAACGCCGCCTTTGCGTTGTTACCAGAACTAGGAGATGTAAATGTGTATTAAATATTTAGTGAGAAGCGATCAAGAGATACTACAAATAGATACTACACAATGTTTAATTTCATAATTCATTATTGTAATTCAATTGTAATTCATTCAGAAACAATTGCTTGCAAAACAATGTCGGGTTAATTAATACGAGCTATGGAAATTATTCTACTGAGTATATCAAAGTAATATAATACAGCAAACTTATAATATGATGTATATAATATTATGTCATTTCACCCAAATCGAACTCCATTATCATTGCGTGTGGGCTATGGCAATGTACTTAGTAATACTTACTATATAATTTAGTATACCTTGTGAAATAGTGAAGAGGCCGTCGTGGCGCAGGGGTACAAGGCTGTGACTGTAGTCCCGCTACAGTTATGGATTCGATGCCTATTCCGGGGAATTAATCATTATTTAATAATATTTTTATTCTTTCGCTCTGGCATCAGAGCAAAAAGATTCAAGATGAAGCTGATTTGATTTAATTTCGTGTGACACTGCATTATATAATAATCCTCAACCTCACTAAGCTAATAATAATTATTATATTAAATTTTATTTTATTTGCAGGACAAAAGTTTGCTATGATGGAAATGAAAGTCATTATATCGAATATTGTGAAGAATTTCGAAATTCTACCTGTCGACACAGATGAACCATTACTCTGTGCCGAACTCATATTGAGACCTGAAAAGGAGTTGACTTTGAAATTAAAACCAAGGGCAAGAAGTTATTAATTTTAAACCATATATAATGATCATTATTATGAAATTTGTATTGAACAACAATGTAAGATTAAAAATAATGAAACAATTGAAAATATATGTCAAAATCATCCAATTTTTTGTTATGTATTTATTTTACTGTTAATATATGTATAATTAATTACATTACATTTGCTCATTGTTCACTCGAACTCAAGAAAATAATATATAATAGGCCATTCACAGCTTACTCCAGGGTGGCCACGATTCGTTGACTATAATGTATATTATCTACATTTTATTCAATCTTATCAAAAACAACTATTAAATTGCTTAGAATAGTGTTAAAGAAATAAATATACTAACAAATCTATTATGTTGAAGACCGACTACAAAATAAATTATAAAAAGTTATGTATATATTATATGCAAAAATATGTAACTACATTGTGCCTTCGTTCTTTTTAATTTTAGATACAATGTACTTAATTGTATGACACGAGATAGAGAGAAATTTTATCTAATAATAACACTTTTATCTACTTATGCTTCTTTTTCGGCTCCTTTTGATTATTTTTTTTCTTATATGTTATACTTATGTAATTTGTACAATAAAATCTCCGACTCTATGGATGTTAATGTGGGATACGCTTACTTCATTTAGGGCCTCAGTTTTATTATATGATCAATCAGCAATAACTTGTTACTAACGTTAAAAGTTAAATTTATTAAAAAATTGTTAAAGAGTAAATTGTATTGTTAATTACTAGCTATATCTCCTGTCGTCACTCACATCACTCATGGAAGGGGGCAGCACTTTTTGCAAAATTCCATTTCCATTTTTTTCGTTCATGATCAATATCATGTAAAATGTATTTGTTTTATCTTCATATTGTTTCTTTTACGTACAGTGTATAAATTCAAATAATTTGTAAAGCCGGACACAATATACGCATGCAGTGTTTGCTTTCAAACGGCTAAAGCTTTTGGCAATAAATATAGAAAAAAATACTACAATATTATAGGAAATGAGCTCAACAATTTAAAACACTTTGTCAATTTCAGAATGCAGACTATATTATACGAACTACAAAACCAGATGAACTACATTTATAACTCCATTGTTCTAAAAAAGAAAAGTGCGACTCCGAGGGAGTTGAAATTGTATAAAATATACAAAAAGAAAACAAAACAAATAATAAGATAAAGGAAAATTCAAAAATATAAATATGTTATATTAAAATATATATATATATAATTTAGATAAAAAAAAGCCAACCTTGTCTTTGCTCTGATTGAAAAATAACAAAACATTTACAGACAAATGTAAAACACCAGATACGGGGAAAACCTTGCTGTACAAGCATTTAGCCACTCTGTTGCTGCTGGGAATGTCAATTACCCATGTAGCCATTACATTCATATAACACTTATTATACATGCTTCTTATAAAGTATCTAATTTGATATGACTTAAAAGATAATTGTAGATAAGATTCTTTCGCTCTGGCACCAAGGCAAAAGCCCGGCTTTGAGCTCCACCACTCAACACGCAATGCCTCGAAAAACTTGTTGAGTGTCTTACCATTAGGTATCTCTGTCTACCCTGAAGTATGCGGGATACAGCGTGAAGCTTATTTATTTTAGATGTTGTAATTATAATATGAAATCTCCTAATTTTAGTAAAAAAAACGAGAATAAACTGTAAATAACATGAAATAATATGAATTTTAAATGATTTTTTAGATTTTTAGATTTAAATGATTTTTTTTTTAGAGATGCAAGAAATTTCTTCTAAAGCACAGGACATAAACTTTTAAAAAAATATAATAGTATAAACTTTGAGAAATACATGTAAAAGAAGAAAATTGGTTTAGGATTTTTTTTAATGTTTTGATTTACATCAAAAAACGATTATCAATTGTTTATTTAATGACAATCATTATCTTTTTATTACGATGCCTACATACACAGACAGTAAAAGCATTGTTCTCTATTTTTTACACCATTGACCATTTGTTTGCCAATTATATAGCAATTACGCGTGGGATGGACGCAAGACAACCGCATTTACACGACCAAGTGGCCTGTCGTGGCGCAGGCGCACAAGCGTATGACTGTAAGCGTGACAGGTTGTGAGTTGATTCCTATTCGAGAAAATGAAATATTTATGAAGTGAAGTGCAACGTTGAGTTCCACCACTGAACGTGCAATGGCTTTCAACACTAGGTTCCCAGGATCCCTCCGCCTATCCTGTTATTTGTGGCATTCATGATGAAGTTGAATTATCTAACGCTACAATTGTGTACAGATATACTTGTTTTTTAAGTTATCTGTACATTGTTTTTCTAACGCAAACATAGAGACCGCCGTGGCGCAGCGGTACAACGGTGTGACTGCAATGCGACGGTTGTGGATTCGATCCCCACTCGAGGAAGTGAAATATTTATTTATAATTATATTTCCATTTCTTGCCTCTGGTGTCGAGGCAAAAGGCGGCGTTGAGTTCTACCACTCAACAGGCAATGCCTCCAGAATTTGGCAGAAAGTGAGGAACGGAGTGTCATAATACTAGGTTCCCTCTGCCATCTACCCTATTGTGTGCGGGATGCAGCGTGATGCTATTCTTTCTTTTTGTGACCCATCGTACTTGTCCAGTTTTTGTATTAAACCTGAAGGTGTTCGCAGATTATTAATACTCGCAATCACATTTATAAAGAGTTCTGAATATATATCGAGCAGTCGTATGCATCCGTCGTTGCGCGTTGGACGTAGTCTTTTTTACATTTGATTACATGTCGGTCTGAGTATACGATATACATTTACTCACTATGATTTTATTACTTATTTTTTCCTTCATTATTGTTAGTATTTTGACTTCATGGATTTATTTTTTGAGAGATCGCAAAAGTTTCAATTTTCCTGGTCCCATGCCGCTACCTATAATAGGCAATGGACACTCCTTCATTGGCAAGCCAGCAGCAGGTGAGCTTATTATTAAATATATTTGAAAACATTAACTATAAAATTTGATTTAATTTAATTAATTTCCCCGCTCTGGTAACGAGGTGCAGTGGGAAACGGAAACGGCTTAATGAGAACAGAGTGTCTACACTTGGTTCCCAGGTTCTCTCTGAACCGACCGTGAAGCTAAAAAAACATTTAACAAAAAACCATTAACGAATCCAAATAAATGTAAATTCATCGAAAAAAAAATCATTTTCAATTAACTCCTTCTCTGTATTTTACAAAATAATGATGATAACAATCCAATTTAATTGTGGCAAAAAGTCGTGACGCAGGGGCACAAAGTGTAACTGTAAAACCGACTGGTTGTGGGTTCGATCCCACTCGAGGAGAAGAAATATTTCTTTAAATTTATTTTACCATATCTTCGCTCTGGTGTCTAAGTAAAGCGCGGCGTTTTATTCTGCCACTCAACACGCAATGCCTCCAGAATTCGACAGAAAGTGGGGAACGGAGTGTCTTAACACTAGGCTCCCTCTGCCTACCCTGCTGTGTGCGGGATACAGCGGGACGCTGATTTAATCGGTATCTTTACATGTAAGAGATACAACTAATCTCAATTATGATTTTAAATTATTTTGTGAGTATGTCTGTTTGTTTGTGCATTTGTTCATGATAAGCTCAATAACGACTTAACTGATTTAGATACAGTTTCCTCTATTGTATTTTCCCTTAATATTTAGTATTAGCTTTATTTTAGCAGTCATCAAGTATAAAAGTTGTAGCAATAGTAAAATATCTTGCAAAAAATAAAAATATTGTCTAAAATGATAATACTAACAAAAAAAATGATAACGACTACGTAAATTATACAGTTTAGTAAATAAATCAGTAATTTTGTAGTTCAAACGGGAAAAGCCGCGAGCGGGTCGCTAGTATTATAATATATATTCTTAATATCATACCTTACAAAATATTTTACCTTATAATATATTTTACCTTATAAAATTTTTAATTCAAAGTAGAATATTTGAAACTGCCAGTTAGGTGTAAATACGTTTCATAACCTATTTACACCTAACTGGCCTAACCTCGAAGTGTAGAATAGCGAATTAAAAATATGAATTTACAGTGAAAAACGATATATATTGTATTAATGTATAATATTCATTATATAATATACAATTTACATATTTTTCTAGCTTCACGCCGTATCCCGCACACAGCGTGGTACTGGATAGGCAGAGGGAGCCTAATGTTATAAAACTCCAATACCCATAATCCTCCGAATTTTGGAGGCATTGCATTTTGAGTCGTGGAACTCAACGCCTCGCTTTGCCCTGACACCAGAGCGTAAAAATGAAAATATTAAATCTTTCATTTCCACTGATGGGATTGAACTTACAACTCAACTTACAACTTACACGCTCGTGCCCCTGCGCCACAACCGGCAGTAAATCATTTTACATAAAAACACAAAAAGTTTATCCTCTTATAGGAATAGGTACCTACCTAATATATCTAGACCATAATGTTTGTAAAAATAAAATCAAAGATGAAAAAAAATATTCTAATACGCTCGTTGGGACTATATTTATAGGTTTGATTAAATTACACGTGACTTATTTATAAGTAAACAGGAAAAAGAGAATTAAATTACTTATTTATTTAGAAAATAATTGAAAGTAGAAAAAAATCTATTTTTTATCAGACATGTCATTGGCAATACGTAGGTTCCTATACAAAATAGGCGGGAAAAATTAATATTATGAATTAGGTATTCTAATTTTATGTAACTGATGAGTGATTGGTGTAAAGAAACAGAGTGAGCTTTGTGATATTTTAACCAGAACGAGAAAATGAAAATAATGCGTTCAACAGAGTGGGGATCCAAACAGAGCAGGCTGGGTAGTCCGAGCCCATTCCCAAAATAGTTTTGTTGAAATTTTACAAAAAAAAGTTAAATGCTTTCATGGTCATTTTTTATCCATACTCTATGATCATCGCGTGTACAATTAGGCGCAGTCCTCGATAGACGGATTGGATGTAACATTTTGAGCAAGATTAAATAAACTAATATTTTTCAGAATTTCTACCTATTCTTCGCCGTTTTCGAGAAGAATTTGGTCATATGTATATGCTGTATTTATTCCATACTCGTTACGCAGTATTTTCTCATCCAAAATACATTGAGGTAAGTTACTAAATTTCATGTATAATATTTTCGTTCGGATTAGAACCTGAACTATTTCGTTTTATCACGTTTAGCATTATGCTTAATTAACTCACTTAAAATGTCATTCCACATTAGATACACAATATAAGCAAAAGAAAAAATATAAGGAGCCAATATAAATAAAATTAATAAACACACAAATAAGGAAATAAATAATAAATTGTACCTAACCAATATAAATATAATTTTATACGAAACCATTATATTAACTTTGAGAATAATGAATTCAATAAAAAAGGGGGAAAACTTTGCCAATAATTGTTTTTTTTTCCTAACCTAACCCATGTTTTAAATAAACAAAATATTTACAGACCGTAATTACCCATCAAGGCCTGATAACAAAAGATCAATCATATATCTACCTACGACCGTGGCTTGGAAATGGATTACTTACTTCTACAGGTGAGCAATCCGTTTAACAATTTATTATTGTATTTTACACATTATTAGACTTATATTTTATTATGCTGTTTTAGGATTTTAACAGGGTGTTGCATGCATGCATATGCAAAAAAATCATGTGTGCAAGTTCCTCTTATTCATGCAGTAATTAAATATTCAACCAGACATCTAATTTAAATCTATTATGCTTATATAAATGTTAATACCGATTGATCAAGAGCATTACAGGAAAAATAAAACTTGTCAAAGCAAGAATTTTCATATTATGTAAATAATTACGGGAAATTTTTATCCTTGTTTAAATCAAACAGTGCAAATTATCACCAGTTAGCACCACCTTGTATATTTTCCTCTTTTTTGTATAGGTAAATGGTAAATTATAATATAGGTAGATTTATGATATTTAATCATAAATAAAATACATGCCGCCCAAGTCTATGAATATTATTAATTATTGTATTGAAAATTTTATTAAAATAGGTATTCTTTAATTGGTCGTCACGGTGGGTAATTTTCGCGATATAGATTAATGAGAATAGATAGATAGAATCGATGAAGAGATTTTTTTTTATTATTCTTGTCTAAGAACCATTTAATTTAACAAAACCTAGGACTTATTTTAATTTATTTTAAAATAATTACATAACAAATATAGATTTTTCTCCTTTTTGAAAAAAAAAGTCGGTTTATTTTAGGTCACCGGTGGAAGACGACGCGAAAATTTTTGACTCCCGCATTTCATTTTAACATCTTGCAAAACTTTTTGCCGATATTTTTGAAGAATGGAAAGATATTAGTAAAAAAATTGCATAATCACGCAGACGGTAAACCTTTCAAGGTTTTTCGTACTGTGGCTTTGACTGCTCTTGACAACGTTACAGGTGAGCGCCTCTATACGTCTTCACATAATATTTTACTGCTGCACCAAGTACAGTAGGTATGGTCGACCAATCCTGGCCACCCTGGAGTAAGCCGCAGATTTGATTTCAATCAATATTGTTTTCGCAATAATATCGTGTGTGTGCGGCTAGCCTTAGGGCGGCCACGACTCGTCCAACGTAATGTACCATAAGATCCATTCAAAACCTAGAGCGGCCACCTTTTTAAATCCCGATTATTAAAATACATAACTAGATAACATTTTAGTATTGGGTGGTGTTATCCTTTATGTACATATTACAATTTTAGATAAGTCTGCTAAGATAGATTTATTCTTTTCAGTTAATTATTAATGCAATGTTTTACACATCATTTCAATTTTTTATTATTTGATTTTATAATACTAAGATTTTTATTGCAGAATCTATAATGGGAGTGTGTATAGATGCCCAGAGTAACAGCGAGTCTAAATACGTTAAAGCTATTGAAGTGTAAGTTGTTAAACTGTATATTCTCCATTACCTAAGAACATC
>JBAIZZ010000299.1:21666-127645 GCA_037355905.1 Heliconius aoede
AAGAACGCGTTCATTTGGCTTCCGTTTAGCGCTGGACCAAGAAATTGTATTGGTATATTATCGGTTTTTTTTTCACGGAACTACAATAGTATAGGGAAATAAGTAAAACCTATATTTTTAATTGGAGCGGCAACTAGAAAAAATGTTCCCTACAAAAGCAAAAGAAAAGTAGCAAAGAGTTTTTTGCTTTCCAAAAGAAAAGATTTATGATGAAGCCGATTTTATTTAATTTCGTGTGACACTGCATTTTATAATAATCCTCAACCTCACTAAGCTTATAATAATTATTATATTAAATTTTATTTTATTTGCAGGGCAAAAGTTTGCTATGATGGAAATGAAAGTCATTATATCGAATATTGTGAAGAATTTCGAAATTCTACCTGTTGACACAGATGAACTATTACTCTGTGCCGATCTCATATTGAGACCTGAAAAGGAGTTGACTTTGAAATTAAAACCAAGGGCAAAAAGTAATTGAAATAATTGAAAATTATGCCAAAAAACATCAAACTCTTTTTGTTAGATATTTATTTTATTGTTATTATATGTATAATTACTTTATTTTTAAACATTGTTTACTCAGGGAGGGGATTAATCATATATAATAGGCCATTTACAGCTAACTTCAGGGTGGCCACGATTCGTTGACCTTACTGTACATTATCTACTTTTGGTTCAATCTTATCAATAACGATTATTAAACTGCTTAGAATAGTTTTAAAAAATATATATATACTAACAAATCTATTATGTTGAAAACCGACTATGTAATCAGTACATTTTACAATACAAATGACAAAAAATATGTATATATGTAAAAATACATTGTGCCTACGTACTGTTTAAATCTTGACACACTGTACTAAATTGTATTAGAGTTTATAAAATCTTAGATCTATGTACAGATATTTGTAATGTTGATATATTTTTCAATTTAATTTAAAAATTTAATATATATTTAACAAACAATTGTCTAACCAATAACGGATATAAACAGATATCATAAAAACTACAATTGTGTTTTAAATGAAATATTAAATTTTGTCTTAATATTTTTGCACTTTGTTTTTCATTATCCATATAATTTATGACATACGACTGCCTTAAAAAAAATCAGTTCAATTCAAGTTTCAAACTTAATATAGATTTAGTCCTCTAGATAAATGTATATGTAGGTGTACATACAAGGGCTGACTGACAATAGGACTCTTCGCGCAGGCACCCGAGGCACCCGAAGCTCCACTAAAGGCAATGAATAATATAAAAAAATAATAAAAATAAGAAATAGACCTATTATGGGACTGCATTGAACTCAAAGGAATTCACTATTCCGTTTAATAGGAATATTTTTAGACGACTTCAATGTGCAAATCGGACACTATGGTTATTTCAAGGCCTATCACAACCCCAAAATAATTGTCTACTAAGACAGATGGAAAGACCTAAGCTTTCTTCTTTAAGGACCATCCATCTCCCCCAACAGAAGTGTCCACCTTTATGGAATACCGATCCAATGGATCCAAGCGTCTCCAACATAGGAGGGATGGCCAAAAAATGCAGTTGCCACCCTGAGCAACCGAGGAGGAAGCAGCTTTCCCTTAGACTCATAGTAGATAACAATTGCGGAAGTCATCTTTAGAAGATTCTTGAAGGAGAACCAATCCTAAAATTAGTTATTGTCCTCAGCAAGTCAGCAGGATGGAGAACCTAGCTAACAAAGGACCCAGAAAGATATTGCCGAAACATAGTAGAGGCAAGATACCATCGTATATAAAACTAGTAAAAAGCTTACAAGAACCTGACCGCTCCTCCAAGACTATCATCCATTCCACAATTTTTTCCAATTCTTGATTTTTTCCCTCTATAACATGATAAGCCTTTCGTATCTATATTATAATAGTTTAAAAGCAACAGTCTATAAATATTGAAAATATCATCGAAACAATTACAAATATATTTTTAAGTAATCATTTTGAAAATGTTATTTCAAAAACTACGTGTATTTGTGCAGTAAAATTGTTGACAGTTTCAAAAGGCAGGTAGTTGACACCGACTACATGTTAAAAAATTAACTTGAATCAAGGAACAATAAAAAGTATTTTTTTACCTAAATGTTTGCATTTTTCACCACTAAACTATAGTCGGACAATGTTAAAATGTGTCGAAATTATAAATCAATTCTAGCATAGACCTTGAATTGGCTGATGCACTTTGATGGTAGCTATTAGTTAAAGTTGATAGGCTCTAGAAAAAATATTCCACGTATAGTTATTTTACTGCCTATATTAAATACTACTAATTTCCATACAATTATTATTTTTTCGATTCAAAGTACTGGAGTGCCTACACCATGCCTGCCAGGCAACCATATCTAAGATATGTGTATTATCTATGCAGGCAACACTTGACAGAACCCGTATATCCAAGGGCCAGACGGTGCCTGGCTTCAATTTAGTTAAAATTAATTAATTAATAACAATTACTTATTATTAATGTGTGTGTTGTTGTGTATGTATTCTCAATAAATATTAAAAAGTAATAAAATAAAAAATATAAATATAATCTAAAAAATGTCTTGTGACGCTTTAAATATATCTCGTCGAAAATTGAATGATATTTTAGGGGATAAATCCACGAAATACTTCAACCACATGAAACAATGGTTTCGAATGAAACTTACCAAAGAAGAGTTCGATACAGAAGCTAGAGCGTTATTAAACCCTGATCAGGTTCTCTACCATAATGAATTTTTACTCGCTCTTTTAAATAAAGTTGAAGGATTGGCTGAAACATCTATAACTATTGCTCAAGAAAAAGCTAATTCACACAATAGAAATAGTCGAAGACATAAGAGAAATTCTCGAACATCTGAGAAATCTAACTTTGAGCCAGCTGATTTGATAGAATACTTACCACCTCATTCACCACCGGGTGCTGGTAGTGACGGAGTTAAATATGCAACACAGGTAAAATATACGCAATATAAACAAAGAACAAAAGTGTTCTCCCTACACTAAATGTTTTGAAAATGATATATTTGACTAATAAACATTTTTTTTATTATTAATTTATGTACAACATACCAAAACAGACTCAAAATATAAAATTAATTAAAAGAGTTTACAAAAAGTGACTTATCTCTAAAAGAAATCTCTTCCAGAATAACTATTCAATTGCAAATTCCATTTAAAAAATGGTTGAATAATCATATCGATTATTACTTTCTCAATTATACATTGTTTTTTTGTTAACTTCTTTGACTCTTTATTTATTCAATTAAGAATGCCTACCTGTGACAGTCTACTCAATACAAAAACCCACTATAATCAAGGGAATCATGTAATAATGAAATAGGTCTGATTGAAACACCATATTGTTATATTAATTTCAATGTAGGTTATACAAATGTATGCCAAATTTATAACTATGCTCTTTATAAAAATAAAAACGACGTACAGTAATGACGAAGGGGCACTAGATGCAACTGTAAACGCAATAGGAAGTGGGATTGATCCCCACTTGAGGAAATGAAATATTTATTTAAATTTATATTCTCATTCTTCACTCTGGTTTTGAGTTGAGTTCTGTCACTCTACATGCATTGCATCCCCAATTTGGTGTCTTAACACTAGGTTTTTTCTGCCTATCCTGTTCAGTGCGGGATACAGCATGAAACTGGTTTTATTTACATATAACATACTAATATGGATATACATATAAAAACAAGATGATACATTGAAAATTATTTATGTTTACAGGAGGTATTCCTCCCAGACCATGCATTGGTTGTAGGAAGGTTTATGTTAGCCGCCTGGGAACTTGGTTTGGAAGGTGCTGATGATGATGCAGCAGATATTATTGTGGTTGCTGTACAAAACTTCCTTAAAAATATTATAAGTGCTGTTATAGCACAAAGAAAAGGATATAAAACAAGGAATCAAAGATTTACATATGATATGGGGGCAGATATGCCTAATATGTGGCTGAGAAATACTAATAAATTATATGACCCTCAAAGTGATGGCAGAATTGATTTGGATGACAGTTCTGATGGACTTGGACCGAGATGTCCTCCAACAATAGATGAAGTTGAGCAATCTGCAGTATTTGAAATTGCCTGCAGGTTAGTTGAAAACACATATAAAATCATAAAAACTTATATTTGCTTAAAATTAAGGCCATTGTGGTAATGTGTAACAGTTTCTGACATTAAAGCCTGTGGGATTGACTCCAACTCAGAGGAATGAATTGTTCCTTTGCTTTTTTGCTTCATTTGCTTGTAAAGGACAAAGTACAGTGCTTAGTTTTTACTTCAGTCTTAGATACTTGGTATATGCTGGGTAAAGTAATAATAAAATTACACTATAATTGATTAATGCTACATTTTTATTGCAGTGCACCGGATTCAAAATCAAATGATGACAAATTAACTATTGATGAGGTCTATAGCACCTTGTTGACACATAAAAATGTGATTGCTTGTCATTCAGTATATGCAGTGAATATGGAGAGACTAGCCGTTATGTTAAACCATCCTAGCTATTAAGTATTTATTATACGGTTATGTAATGTTAAATTTATTGTATTCCTAAAGATATTAAATTTATGTATAAGAATGTGACTGTTGCATGTAGTAAGTGTAAAATATTAAAAGCTATATAGCTTTTAATATTTTTTCTATGCTTGAGCCATATCCCACACTCCACAATCCACTTTTTGCTCAAATAAGAAACATTGCATATTGAGTTATGGAACTGAATGTTTTGTTTTGCCTTATAAGAGTAAAGAAATTAAAAAAATCATTCTCCTGTATGATGATCAAAAACAATCGTGTTTACAATCAGATAGAGTTCTGCTTCGCCATGATCTAAAATATATCTAGCAAAATGTGACAGTTATGTTCATAATTTTCATTATTTTTATTATGAATGATGTTTGAAAATATTATTTTAAATTGAACTTAATAAAGGGTAAATATGTATATTTATTAAACAAAGATTTAAAAAAATAAATTTATTTTTATTTCAAGTTATAAAATATAGAAACACTTTGAGTCAGTAGGTTAACACTACAATATATCTAATAGGTATATTCTAGGTATTCTGAGATGGCCCAATGACAATTGCTCTATTTACTTCTTTATTTTAATATACTGTGACATGTTTATATTTTTTGACAATAAATAATTATTTTATATCTGAATTATCGTATTATTGTTATTTAATAGACTCGAAAGCATTTATAAAATAACAGAATTGGAACTAGAAACATCATATTAACAAATAAAAATTATTATAATACAATAGTAACTTTAGACTTATACAAGTTTTGAAGAAAGATAGAAGAACTTACACATTAAACATAAGAAAAATATACATAGATAATAAAACTACAGATATGAACACAAAAATAATAAATTATAATTTAGTAATTATTTTTAATTAATTAATGTAATAAATTAATATAATTAATTTAAATTATTATTATAATTTAGTTTTATAATTTAATTACGTTAGTAATTTAATTTAAGTATTTATATAATTATAGAATAATTATTAATAGCTTTCCAGACTTTAGGGAGAGATTAACGGGGATGACCCTGGTTCTCCAGGATCTGACGGTGACTGAACCACCACTATTGGTATACTTCGGATTTGTCTCGGACTTTCTGATCTTGGCAGTGGACCCAAGTCTTGGATCTCAATGGCTTCTGGCTCAGCTGACGCTCCACGTAATAGCCTGCGATTCTTCCACGCAATATATCCTAACGATCCTAATGCTACAGCGATTATTATACCCCCAATCGCTACACCAGTTGTTGATGCTGTAGTCATCGAGTGCATACCTACAATTATTAGGGACAGAGTTCATCTAAAGCAAAAATATTATTAATATTTTTTCCTGGCTAGTGACGAGAAAAAGCGGCATTGAGTTTCGCCACTCAAGAGAAAATGCCTCAAGAATTCCGTTAAAACTAAAGAATAGAAGTGTCTCAATGGGGAACAGAGTGTCTTAACAAAACTGTTCTGTCTAACAAAAAATCAGGTTCTGTATTTATCAATATTAAATATCTTTCTTGGCGCGCCCTCCTACTGATAATTAATAGATAAATCCTATAACTAAATTATATCGTATTTTATTTCATCTGCATATGAACACAAACAATGTTGTGTGCTTCTTATTTATATTTTTTCTCATTTCGACTTTATGCAATGCAATACAGATAATCATGAAATATATAAATGTTATCATTTGCGTAACAAATTAAGTGTTGCGAACCTTCGACCTCCAGATTGATAACGTCGATATGTTCCTTGCCATCATCAAGGCCGGCTCCGCAGATCCAAATTCCTACATCTTCATATTTTACTTTGGTTATTGTAACTGCACAGTCACCTCGGTCAAGGCTCGAATTCGAAGGAAAATAGTATTGCGAAAGAATTGGTCTGAAAATCAAGAGAATAATCGTCGTCGAAAAAATCGGATCTGCTCTTTTTTGTAGTACCTAAACTGTATACTTTAGTACTAGTGCGAAAAATCTATTTCAAAAGCTTTCGAACTCTTAACATTATATATTCTAAAATATAATGCATATCGTCATGGTGAGTTCTCTATATGTATCGGCCACTTCGCCGAGCCCTTAGACAAATGATATGGCGTTAAGCCACAATAGGTACAACTTAAAGACATTGCAACCATATGGTCTATACAAAATCTAAAAATAAACGACGACGACAACGACATGGAGAATGGGGTCGTGATAATAAAATTAGTATAAAAGATTTTTTTACGCTATGATAGCTAAAGTGCCTACATACATCTATCTAGAATTCTAGATTCATTGCATCTTGCCCCCGATAACACGTCAACAAATATAAACTATAGGTACAATGTTATAATCAGTTAAGATATTTTGTATTCTTATCGTAGCACTTAAATAAACCGGTGCATTAGTATTTACGTTAAAATTATTCTCTATTATGACATCTCTATCGTTATGCGAGACGAATGGAGAAGGTCAACCGATTTAACGAATTGTATGTATGATCGTCAGTAGATATCTGTAGGTGTACTGTATAAAACATAGCCACAATTCTCAATAGTATTGTAAATGCTAAATACATATTCAACATATCCTAGCCTAGTAGTAAGAAAAGTTTTTGGACGATTACAGCACGTATTTATAATCCGTGTCAAGTGTAAGATCGATCTTGAGATGCCATTTTCATTTATAAAATATATACTATGACTGAAAACGACATCTCAAGATCAATATTAGACGTAAGAGCGATTTACAAATGTATATATGGGTTATAACTTAGGCTTACTAATATTTAATCTTAGCTTATATATAAGTATTAATATAAATGTTCACTTACTCATCAGCGGTAACGGTCGAATCAATGTTAAAAGATTTCCCGTTGGGTGGCTCGAAGCGGCAATAGCTCAACGGCATCAAGTCTTTAGTGGTCGCACAGGACAAAGTGATAGGCTTACTTAGTTTGGCGGTCACATTCGGTACTATAGCCGCTACTTCGTTAACTATTCTAATTTGAATTTTTTTTATAGTTTCGAGCCGTACTGTTTTTCTGCCTATGTGACAACCCCATTCGCCGCTATCTGCTTTCGTTGCTTTTATCTTTTGTACACACTTGCCGTCGTTTACTGCACGATCTGTAAATCTTAAAATTATTATTTTTTTTTTAATAATGTACCTATAATCATAATAGCGCTTTACAACATAATTTGTGATGTAAGTGAATAATTTCCTTTTCGTTTGCAGGTATATAAGAGATCAGCCTCCAAAGAAAACCCAGAGGTCCCGCCACAAAACCGTGATCCGTTTCGTTGCCAACGTAGCGAATAAATGGAAATTCCTACTTCATTCCTCGGGTGGAAACCGAACCCACGAACTTCACGTTTAGTGTTAAACCAAAATGTCCATATTTTTTAGAGTATGTACAAGATTGTCATTTAAATATGTTTGAAAAGGCCAGTCCATTTTGGATTTCTTTACAGATCTATAATATGCTTATCAATTTACTCAGCAACTGCTAGGCAGTTAAAAGGCACGAAAAATTTAAACAGGGTGACCCAGAAACCAGTCGTGGCGCAGAGGCACAAGGTGCTTGTAGATGCGGGTATTGGGTTTGTTCCATCTCGAGAAAATTAAATATTTAACATTTTAATTTTTCTCGCTCTGCTGTCGAAGAAAAGCGGTAAATTTGGCGGAAAGTGGGATGCTGCATGCCGGGTACAGCGTGTAGCCGAAAAAAAAACTATTTATATTTACACTTGTTAATCTCTACATTATATTATCAGTGGTATTCAAATAATTAAGTAAACAAATAAGAAATCATCGTTCATGTTTAATGATCAGAAAACAGGTTTTACGGATTCAAATTTTAAAATATCATTTATTTTTTATGAATTACGTTAGAACTGTACAACAACATAAAGAACAATAAAAAACGAACTTACGAATATCGTTTCCCACTGGGATGAACAAAACCGCAATACGTCATGGGAAAATCTGATTTGCATTGTATATTGATATTCTCATTTTCGGATGCCAATATGGTCTCTTTGCCATCTATATCGAAAATTCTAAACGCTGAAACCGAACGAAAAATTGAACACCACCACTCTATAAAACCAGTATAGCACAATAACTACAAATAAAATCCGTACCACAAATTATCGCGATATATCCGTGGTTTATTAAAATAACTGCGAGTAAAAACCGACTAGCGCTCAACATCGTGTCTGTCCTAATAACTCTACTGAGTTCTACCCTCCAATCTTGGCAAGTTAAGTGATAAATGTTCACTACTTGCATGTCAATAAGTCGTTATATTACAGAGTTAAGATAATGCGATCAACATTATCACATGTTCAATATATTTATATTATTAATTGATTGGCTGTAACTACGGAATATATACTTAGGTAAGTGATGGTCTTGTCCATTGTGATGTTTTTTTTTTTTTCAAAATAGTATTTCTTAATTCGTATTAAAATTATTATTTTCAACTTTATGTAAAGATAATATGGTTTTCAAAACGTTTTTAAGATTTAAATATATTAAGCTTTCGTAAAACATTCCTATATACAAATAGGTAACTGTTAAACAAATAATACCGTTAATAAGGAAAATTTTCCAAATAGAAAATAAAAATTAAAGAGAAATATAGTGTTAAGACACTTTGTATCGCAAAACTGCTGTCATGGCGCAGCGGTACAGTGTTACGAATGCTCCGGTTGTTGGTTCGATTCTTACTGGATGTATAGTTATTTAGATTTTGCTTTAGTTACAAGACTCAACTCGCAATGTCACGTTTTTGTATTTACAAAAACAAATATTTTTTTTCAAATACTTATGTATGTGTCCTATTAGTTTGCTATAATGATATTTTCAAATGAGTAAAAAATTAATAATATGAGACGATACAGATTTATCTGAAGGTTGTGGTAAAGTCGCTCGTTAAGTGTAAGAAATAAAATAACTTGGAATGTAACGTAAAACATTGTTTCGAGTTAAAATGTTACTATGTGGGCATACTGTTATCTACTACATTAGACTTTATTGATAAATTCTAAAGTACTATCGTCTGTGCCAGTGGTAGATTAAAAGGTAATAAGAAATAAAACAAGACAAACATTATTTTTTTGTATTCCGTACATCAAAAGAAAAAAAGAACACGCAATGCCTCCACAATTTAGGAATCGAAGTGCAGGAGCAGCTACCTATAGTGCAGGGTGTGCACTGAATGGGGAGTGTCTTAACTCTAGGCTTCCAGGTTCCGTCTGTCATACCGTGCTTTGTGCGGGATATAGCGTGAAGTAGTATCCCGCACAAAGCACGGTAAGTAGTAAAAGAACAGTGAAAAAAATTATACTTATCACTTATCCAATGCTGTCTATTTATCTTCTAATTAATGAATTAGTCAACTGATAAGGGGGTCAAATAAGGGGCCAAAATATATAAATATTGAAAGATAAATATTGATGATTTATAATCCAGTTATGTTTAGAATTTATCAATATATAATAATAATTTTGCTTTTCAACACATTATTTACAAAGTTATTCGTCTTAAGCACAAAGTGATGTAAAAATATATAAATTTTATTTTGGTAACAGGTGCTTCATTATATTTTGAGTAGTTCTATAGTAGAGGCCGTCGTGGCGCAGCGGCACAAGAATGTAACGACGGTTGTAGGTTCGATCCCCACTTGAGGAAGTGAGAGAATATTTATTTATGTTTATATTTCCATTTCTTTAGTCTGGTGTCAAAGCCATAGCGCGGCGTTGAGTTCTGCGACTCAACACACAATGCCTCCGGAATTCGGCAGAAAGCAGGGAACGAAGTGTTTTAACACTGTTGAAATAATTAATTAGTTTCATTTCCTCGCACTGGTAACAACAAAGCGCGGCGTTGAATTCCATCTCGTCTTGAAAATAGTAATCTTAGGATGCTGACGTTGTCACATCATGTATCCCATAAAAACGTGATAAATGATAAAAAACATGATAAAAATATTTATTTCTTTAAATAATAAAACAAAATATCTGTTCACATAACATTTTATTACACATTCATTCAACTTCATACTATACTATTTACATTTAACATTATTTTCTTCTATTGCGACCAGTTTTAATGCGTCTTTCTGTTTTATCTGCAGTCAATTCTTGTTGCAGCTTTTTTAACATTTGTGGAGTTATTAGACCCTGAAATGAACATAAATAGTTATTTGTTGAATTAAATTTATTAAAGGACATCACATCTTGGGTGACCCCACGGTTGTGGGTTCGATTTCTACTTATGGGAATGATGAGATTTAATTTATTTTTATTTCTTTCTTGGTAGACAAATTCTGGCCTTGAATTCCCGCACTTAACACACATTGTATCAAAATGTGGGAACAGAGTGTCTTGACACTAGGTTCTTTTTGCTTAACATTGCTATGAGGCAAAAGGCATGAAGCTGTTTTACTTAACAATTAATAATATATTTTATACGATTAATTTACTTACTCTAGCAACAAGCATTTCTGACAATTTCCCTTTTTCTTCTGTTGAAGAGGATACTCTAATATTTTTTTTGCCACGCACCGCTTCATCTTCCTCGTTCTGACTACGAAATACTTGTTCGGAATTTCTTAATAATCTGAATAAAAAAAAATAAAACATCATATATTAACCTCTTGAATAACACGATACACGTTTAATCTTATTTATTATTATACATTTTTGGAAAGCCCACGATTCAAACACTGAAGTGTCTTAACACGAACCTATAGGCACTCCATTCCCCACTTTCCGTCGAATCAATAATATTCCATTCTCACGAACGGAAATCGAACCTAAAACAGTTACACGCTTGTACTACAACCACTGCACCACAACGGTCTCACAACGCCATCTAGTGTTATGCGGAGTGTTGAGTTATTTAGAGTGAAATTGAAAAAAATTTTTTTAAGTGTATAAGTGTTTGTGGAAAATTATTGTTTGCATAATATGCAAGACAAAGCACGTCGTTGAGACTCAACAGACGACATATATTAAGGCGAAGAACGTATTGCCACTTTGTTTAGTCCGTAAGTTCTGAAAGTGATTGTTTTACCTTGTTATTTGGAATATTCCTTGTTGTATAATAGCATCCAATTCAGATTCCATTTCACGTACTAGCTTCACATCGGGGAACATATCCGGAAATCTATAGCTATAACATAAAAAATACAGTCGATTATTTAAAGTAGTAAATAAAATCACATTAATAAAAATTTGTATGATTATTTTTTTTTGATTTTTTTTCTGTATGCTTATCATTCATTTAATAAAGTGGACATAGACTCTTTGTTGGGACATTTATTTGTACACTTTAGGGGCCATTGATTAATAACGCGACAACTGGACACATTTGTGAGACCCCCTTAACTAGTGTGACATCACATTCCGTAAATATACAACCTAAAAATTATTTAATTAAAACATTAACTCCAAAATTGTCTATATTATATATTTTTAATGGAATCTCATAAATTTTAGGACTCTTATCCCGAGTAACAAAATGCCACATTGTCTTTACAGACATACGAAACCACTAAACCCATGATATTATTATTATAACCTATAACCATTAAATTTCTTACCTCAACCATAAATAAAGTTCTAGAACATCAAAAACAGATTCTAAATGAACTAGGTCCATAATAGTTTTAGGCGACGGCATCGGCCAGTCCACCGCGTTGCTCATCCAATTGCGTGTAATCAGCTCGTTGCGGCTGTATTGGCGAACCATCTTAAGGAAATATAGAAAATATATAAAATCAAATCAGCTTCACGCTGTATCCCACACATAGAACGTAATATCTTAAGAAAAAAAAATACTTACTTTTAAAAATGTAGCACACACAAAAGGCAATTTATTATTAATCGGTGCACAACAGAACACGTATCTCGCCCGTAGTGGTAGCGGAACATGCTGTATCATCTCTGCTAGGAACTTGAATCCTTCTGTGTTACACATGAAGTAGAGGGAATCGTCGACTGTGCATAGGTGGACGAATATGTCCTGTAATAATAAATATTAAGAGTACTTTTTAATTATTTACTATTACAACTATGTTATAGTATAATGGTAAAAAATCCAATCGTCGATCCAGTTCATAATATTCTAAGTTAAGTGCTAAGTCATAGACTGTACCAAAGATATCGAGAAATACCATAGAATCAACTGGATTCAAGGCATCTTCATTCAAGAGTACATAAGCTTTAAAAAAAGTAATTGACCTACCATAAGGCTACTAAGGCTGGCATGGGGCAGGTGATACGCATACAACTCCATCTGTTCAGCAGTTGGATGTAATCCAGCTTGAGTCACCGGGTCCGGGGATTGAGACAGGAGGGTCTTGAGGGTTGCCAGATCTTCAGCTTTGAAGGTGGTCACGTAACCAGTCTCCCATGCACTACCGTAGCGACCGGCTCGACCTGGAAATTTAACAGAACTTCTACTACTCAGATCACTCCGATACTTCTGTTTCGACCGAATTCTAGAGGCATTGAATGTCGAGTGGTGGAACACAACGCCGCGCTTTTGCTTGTTACTTGAGCGAGGAAATGGAAGTATTAATTATTTTTTTCCTCCTGAATGCCTTCAACTGTTATGTTTTCTGTCACGCGCTTGTAACTGAAAACGTAACAGTTGAAGGCATCACAACTACGACGACATCCAAAAAAAATATATAAAAATTTTATGAGCCAAAAAATAACTCAGTATCCTAATTCTTCAATTTCATAACAAGATTGCTATATTCATATATGCTTAAAGAAATCGAAACAAAAGATAGAAACGAGCATAGATTATTATAGATTATAGATTTTATAATTATAGATTTAAAAAAAATAATCACTACCTGCAATTTGTAATGCTTGAGATATGCTAATAACATCCATTTCTTTATCGCCATTTTCGTTTATCACTGGTTTTATAAGTGAAAAAAATATAATTCTTCTTATGCTCCTGAAATACACAATTTATCTGAATGAATATCTTATATATAATATCTTACGCTGGCTGGCTAGTCGTAGCGTAAGGGCACAGAGTGCGATTGTCAAACCAACTGGTTGTGGGTTCGATCCCCACTCGAGGAGATGAAATATTTATTTAAAATTTATATTTCCATTTCTTCACTCGAGGCGGGTTTCGAGGCGAAGCTCGGCGATGATTTCTGTTATTCAACACGCAATACCTCCTGAATTCTTCAGAGTGTGGGGAACGGAGTGTCTTAGCACTAGGTTCCTTAAGAGATTAATACTAATTTATCTCTGACCTCCCAAATCTGCTTAGAACGTAAAGACAAAACTGAACATAAAGTAAAAATCTACTTACAAATTAATACCTAAGCCGATAGCATCTGTAGCTACCATTACTTTACAAGAACTTTCCGGATCGTTAAACTTATTTGCTTGTGCTAATTTTGTGCCTGGTGGTAAACTACCGTATATGACTGCTACTTCATGCCCTCTGGAATAATTAAACAGGTTAAAAATAGTACACATTTAGAAAATGTATAAAAATTTTAACATGGCCAGTTTTATTTTATTTGTTTTAAATTATATGTTTTCTAAATAAGTATTTTTCTGCCATAAATGTGGAATAGCTTAAAAAGTAATCAAAATGATAAAGTGTTTATTCTTGTAGTTAATTAAAAATCACCTTCAGTTGGATAGTGAACATGTGATATTGGAAATGGTCCCGAAAGACATTATTATAAAATATTAATTATACTTATTCAGAAAATGTATAAAAGGAAAAAATATATAGATTAATTTTGTTTTGAAAGAAATATTTCATGGGTTTAATTGATAAATTAATTGTTTCCAGACTCCCAATAAGACTATAATTCCATTATTCCTATATTTTATTGATATGGAATCAAGCAATATTTGTAATCGATTAAATTGAATTGGATAAAATATTATAATTACATATATCTAGGTATCTAAATTTACATATTGGATACCTGCCTCAAGGGACTGACCTCTGTTCAATCGCTCGACTTACACTGTAAATGTCGTTCTTATTGAAACATACTATACAGTCGCCAGCTTGCACATTGTCTAGAGAGCCCAACGCTGAATCTTCTACTTTTAATTCTGTTAACCTTTTATATGAACGCACCTGTAATAATTAGTAATTATTAACAAGAAGTATATAATGCTTATTCTAGGATGTCATTAGATTGCCAAATTTATTATATTATCACAAGCTTTAATTGCATTAATTGGGATTTAAGTTAATGGATCGCTTACTTCCATTTCTTCCCCAGTAGTATTACAAATTTCTTCAACAAGACCTATTGCACCAGCCTCTCCACATAAATGTATTTCATCTGCTTGCAGGCCTAAAAATTGGTAATTAATTTAAATTACATAGTAGGATAAATAGGTAGAATATGTCAAGATAAAAAAATATTTAATAGTAGGTTAACCTATAATCCTACCTAACGATATTACAAAAACTAGAAATATAATGCTCATTTATTAAATTTCAAGTAGTTTTATATAGAAATATTACATACCTAATACTGCTCTTGTCCATGCCCAGCCTCGTCCTCTGTCACCAATCATTTGAATTTCATCAATAATTGCAACTTCATCTGTAACCAAAATATCTTCAGTTACAAATATAACTTATAATTCCTTAACAAATTAACGTCATCAATAAGTCAACACAAAAATCGCAATTTATTTTTCAAACAAGTCACTGCTGTGAATTTTATTTACCTGAACTTTAAATACAATAAAAAGTTTTAAAATCTTTAGTTCCCTTTTTTATATGATCTTATAAAATTTAATCATATGTGGATAACTAACTTTAATAATAAGCATATTTTAATATCTATTAAACAAAATGTGAGGCCATCATGTCACAGGTGTGAGGCAGTTGTTTTCATTTGTTTTGTTTTTCTCATACAAATATTACACTTCAAGATTAACAGAAGCAGAAACTTGTAACAGGTCACTAGGTATAAAAATTTTTACAATATACTTACAAGTATCATTCAAAGATGTCATTTCTACAGTACATGCAACATGTTTAGAAGGAGTCAACTCTGGTTCATTGAGTAAAAATATTGTATCACTCTTGGGTTTCTCTTCAATATCTTCAGGGTCAACTAGGGTATTGTAATGAGATGCATGCCTTCTTTCTTCACCTGTGATAAGATCACATGATGTACCCTAAAATTTATAAACAAATATAAATGAAGGCTACACCACTAGTTGAAACGAGCTTGTATCTATTGTATGCAACAAGTTAAAAGCTTGTTTTTTTTTCTGCTCACAGAGACTGTGCATTTGAGTATTTGATATTAATTTCGCTTGATACCACTACATAATCTTGAGTTAAATGGTCTTGACAAACGGACAGTCTTTATATAAGGGTTCCATTTTTATCTTTTGTGGTAATTAAACCAAAAAAAGTAGTAATTTAAGGTTGTAAAGTGTAACATGTATACAAGTGTAATATATACATTTGCTAATTAATACAAGCTTGAGTGTAACCTTACATTAGTTATAATACTTTTACTATTATATAGTACTAAGAAAGGGTTGTTGCATTATGTGGAATATACAATTTATTTTATACAATTTGTGTATATTATTATGATTAATATGAATATTATTCACCTTACTATTAGATTTATGATATATTTCGGTAGCTAACAACTTTAAAGGTCCACAATATATACCAGATTTTGCTGTTAAGAATTTTTCCATGGCATGATAAGTTTTACCAGAATTTGTTGGGCCAGCATGGAATATTATTTTTCTATTTAAATTTCGAGCTTCAGGATACCTAAAATTAGAAGTAAATATAAGAAATATTATAATGAATATTGTAATTTTAATTTTATTCCATTTGTAATAAACAACACTATAAAAATAATAAAATAAAGCTTTACTTTAAAAAACATAATTTGTAATGAGTAAAACCATATAGCAGCAATAATCTAAGACTGAATTTGAACGAGATGAAAAAAGAATAGAGGTGAAAAATGATTTCATGCAAATTGCATTAGAGGTTGATGATAGTACAAGAGATTTGGTGTTATGTTATCTGTTAATCTTCTTAAATATTGCATGAAGCTAAAACAAGAAGTGAATTTTGCTTGCTTACCAACTAGCAGGTGTTCTTAAGTCCGAAATTTTCTTAAGATCATCTAAACAGTCAAGATGTGGAAATGCTAATCTAGCATGTCTAAGGAAATATGGAAACAGGTCATCTACATGCCCTGCTCCTGTTAAAAAACAACAAATATTTTTAAATGATAGATATTGAGATATATTATATAGGTGCAGGAGCAATAGTGTGTCACTGTAAACACATAAGGTTATTGATTCCCACTCAAGGAAATCACATCATTTCATTTCACGGAATATCATTTCTTTGTACTGGCGTCTCCACTAAAAACGCAGTTTCAACATGATTCAACAGAAAGTGGAGAGCAGTGTCAGAGCACTTGCCTCTCTCTGCCTACCCTGTTACATGTAGGAGCTTTCTCAGCTTTAGATTGTATCCCCACAATCTAAAGCTGAGAAATATTGTATAAAGGGTATAGTAAAATTATAGTAAAATTATATTCAATAAGATTTTATTCAAATCATTATTTTTATAATTGTATGTATACTTAAGTATAAGACAATTTACAATTTCATATATGCATACATACATACCTACTAAAATATCACTTATTGTTATATGTAAATCCGGAGGTAAATCATGTTCTAAGCAATGTCTTCGAAATGATAAAAAAGCCTGATGCAACAGCTGATCGTCTAGACCATTATCGGATGCCAAAACTCTAATCTCTGGCTTTTGGTAGAATTTGTTCAATATTTTTAGCAAATCTTGCTTTTTAAGACGTCCAGTCAGCTCTTCTCCTATATTTATGTCATCAGGATTAGGTTTAACCGGCACTGGTATAAAAAGAGCTGAAGGATTGCTTTTATCACTTTTCTTAGTTCTCTTGAAAACATAACCTATATTTCCTACTTTTAATTTCTGAGAATTAAGTACACTGACGGCGAAGGGTGAAATGCATGGCTGTAATCTATCTAAGGAATAAACCGACCATATTCGCGAAAAACCCTTGTACATTTTGTAAAAACAATAAAAAAATTACTAAAATTTTTTAACTATATTCTGTCACATTTCTACAAAATATTGTTTAACAATGTTACCATTATCAGTAATACAAACAAAGTTTTATATCAACAATATACAAAAGTCATTTCTGTAATGTTTTCCTACCGTACTTTATATCACAAATATAATTTATTTTTATTTTGTGATCAATACAAACATAATATAGGTGGCATAATATAAAAACATAATAAATTCATTCTGAAAATATATTTATAAGTTTATTTTATGTAACGAAACAGTATTTTTAAAAATATATAATAAATAAACCATGGTTTGTACCTGTTCTTAGATTTTTTAAAGATATTTTAAATTAATGGTCAAATCAAGTGTTTAATAAATTTTTTGACTACAACAATTGTTTAGTTAACAGACTTTGCTTATCTATTTAATTTTAATTTTTTCATTGACGTGCCCGACGTAAGTGGAGGACGGACACGACGACTGAAGTCTTATTTCGGCTTAGTTCAATTATTGCTTTCATTACGTTTCACATGATAGAAATTACAAAATATTATAAATTCAAGCATCTCATCAAAGGCATCGTGACTTAATAAAATAATCACAAACCATGGGTAAGGCGAAAAAAGGAAAGAAGAATCAGACAGCCGAGGAAGGGTAATTTGCTTTCTTAAACATATGCTAAGATTCCTTAATGCTTTATTTTAAAATAAAATATAAAATATTATGTTATTTCAGTGACAGTGATGTTGAAACAACTAACATTGAAAATTCAAAACCTATCCAAAATAAAGAAAAGAAGTGAGTATCTTATAGGTTATCCTAGTTTAGACCTAATTCTCTCTTTCTGTAACAAACAGTCATTAATGAATTTGCTTCTTTATAGAATTAAGTGAGTATAAATTTGATATGTATAAAATCACCGAGACTTGCAACATTTAAAACTAAATAAAAAATATTTCAGAAAAATTCTTGAGTCTGATGAAAGTGAAGACGAAAAACCAAAAGCGAAATCTAAACAGAAGAAATCAGTTGATTCAGATATAAAAGAAGTCACAAAAAACATCAAAAATGTTTCTATTTCAAACAAGTCTCAAAAGAAAGTGGATAACAACAGTGAAGGTACATATTACAGTACAGTAGTTTTTTATTTATTGCACATATTTTAAAGACTGTACTGATTGACTTTGTTTTATGTTATATTTTACAATATAATAATAGCTATTCATCATATTTAGTCATTGTTATGGTAAAAGTTCAATATCTTATACACTATTTATTAGATTTTTTATTGAGCATCTGGTATATGAGTGTGTGAATAACCTCTGGGTTATTCCTTCTGTGTCATAGCCATAATAGCTTGTCGTAATTCCAGTTATTCACAAGTAACTGCATGGTTTACCACTATCATCCGTTTGAGTAAGCAGTTATGTTGAGCACCATTAAAAGGACTCATTAAGTTTAAATTGTAATTGTCATATTCATTTATATTATGCAAAAAAAACTTTAATAATTATTCGAGCTGTTGCTATTGCTATTTAAGTATAGAAGTAAATTAAAATAAATTGAAAACAGATCAATTGAGTTGTGGTGGTGGGGTGGCTGGTGAAACTTATGGCATTGAATGTCATTGGCCTCCCTTTATAGAACTTTGTGAGGTGTATCTACACACTATTAGTTAGTCTGAAAACTCACACAAAAAATTGTCAAATAATATTAATGTTATATTTCTGATATTTCATTTCATAAAATAAAAACCATTTTTATTTCTATTAAAAGTAAAATAATTCTATTATCTTAAAATGCCATTAGAAAGCTCATTTAATGAGGAATCTATTCCACTATTTTATTACTTGTCACTTAATCATATTCGATAATGAGATTTTAAAAAGTGGAGGACCACCAGTTACTCAGGACTTCGAGTCCCCATAACTCCTAAACTAAACTGTATTATCAAAATATTGCACAGTTGTATTGAGGACCAATTTTGGTCTAATATAATAACAAAAATTGCAGACCTTCACTTTTTTTACCTGTCCCCTTCGCATGGAATGCCTCATATATAGTGTTATAACATCAACCCATATGCTATGCGGCAGTGTCAACCAGAGATACATTATATCAACCACATATTTCTTTTAGTAAACTATTATGATTTATTTTAGAATTATTTTAAATATTCTTCTAAAAAGTTTGCCTATGACAACATCCTAATTTATTAAATTTAATTCTGGTTTGATGTGGTATATTTTAGCAACAAGACAAAGCATAGTGATGAGCGCCACTTAACACTCAATGTGCATTTATTAACAATAGGTTACCTCTTTCTACCTTCCTGTATGCGGGAAGTATAGCATAAAATAAAAAAAAATTAAAATTTTATAAATAATAATTTTATCATATTTCTTTCGGAGTCGGATGGCGCAGGGGCATAAGGATGTGACTATAACACAATGGTTTATGAATGACTTGAGGAAATATATATTTCTATTTAATAATAATTTCACTCTAGCACTAAGGCAAAAGTCCGGCATTGTATTCCGCCACTCGACACCTCTGCCTACTTGCTGACAGGTGCAGCATAGGTACGCCTGCTGTGGGAAACAGTGTGAAGCTGACTTCATTAATTTAATTATTTTGAATTTGATATTTGTCTGCTTTCACTATTTTTATTAGGTACTTTCTGCCTAACTTTATTATTAACATTATTGTATTTTTAGGCGAGTCTGAAGACGAACCTGAAGAAAAGCCCAAGAAGGGTAAAAAAAAGGAGAAGAAAAGTGCATTTTCCCTACTAGAAGTAGAAGATTCTGGTGGGTCAGCGCCAGAAGCTCCTCCATCTTCTGATGATGAAGTTGAAAATCCAGTTCAAAAACCACAAAAGAAAGTTGCGCACGAAAAAAAAGAACCTGCTGGTAAAAAAGGCAAAAAAGCAAAGAGAAAAAAAGATGATAGTGATGAAGATATAGAAAAAGTTCTAGCTGAACTTGAAATGGAATACTCAGGTGTTAAAAAAGAATCAGTGCCACTCCCTGAACCAGAACACGAAAAACCTGCAGAGGTAGTGGAAGAGAAACCTAAAGCAAAAAAGAAAAGTAAGAAAGAAGAACCTAAAGATGAACAAATTGATAATGATGTTGAAGACAAAGGCAGTGATAATGAAAATGATATAACAATTAAAACCGCAGCCCAGAAGAAGAAAGAAAAGAAAGAAAGAGAAAAACAGAAAAAATTAGAAGCTAAAAAGAAAGAAAAAGAACAAGACAGTAAAAAGGATGTGAGTGAACCTAAAACTCCTGCAAAACCTATTGAGAAAAAGACTGATGAAGATAGTGAAGAACAAAAAGATGAGAAGACACCTTCAGACGAGAAAGATAAAGAAGTAGAGGGTGATACTCCTGCACCGGAAGGCAAGAAAAAGAAAAAAGGCGAAAAGTCCGAAAAGGACGATAAAGGGAAGAAAGGACCAACGAAAAAAACCATTGCTGCCATGCAAGAAGCGTTGAAAAAAGTGAAAGAAGAAGAAGAACGCCTCAAAAGAGAGGAAGAAGAAAGATTAAAGCAGGAAGAAGAGCGAGAACGGCAGAGGTTAGAAGCAATTAGATTAGAAAAAGAACGCAAAGATAGAAAGAAACAAAAAGAAAAGGAGAGAAAGGAAAGACTTAAGGCTGAAGGAAAACTGCTAACTCCAAAGCAGAAAGCAGAAAAGGCTAGAGCTCAAGCTATGCTTGAGTCTTTAAAGGCGCAAGGTATAGAAATAGGCTCTGAAAAGAAACCACCGAGACCAGGAACTAGAATTAAGCCAACAAAATTAAAAACACAAATGTCACAAGAAGCCCCAAGCAGCCTGGCTGAAGATAAGATTGAAATATCAGATAAAAAGGTATTGTTTTCTATCTTCTCGCTCGGAAGCTCGGACACCTTAAGGGTACAGAGTGTCTTAACACTTGGGTCCCTCAGGGCAGAGCAAATTAAGTGTTTATTAGTTGTGATATTGCATATTGTATGCATTGCATGTTGGGAGATATTACATTTGTCTTATTAATGTATTATGTTAAAAAGCGTTCTTATGTATTTTATACTTAAATATAATTATAATTTGTAATTTAAGGAAGAACCAAAGAAAGAAGAAAAGAAGGAATCCGATAATGAATCTGTTAAAGATGCTTGGGATGCTGAGTCATCTGATGAAGAAATTGAACCACCTAAAGAAGTCAAGTCTGAACCTACCCCACCTACTAATGAATTGAAGAAAACTAATGATAAATCGAAAGAGGTAAATATTTTCAGCTTCACGCTATATCTCACAAACAGCAGGGTAGACAGAGGAAACCTAATGTTAAGACACTCCATTCTCCACTTTCTGCCGAATTCTAGAGGCATTGCATCTTGAGTGGGAGAACTCAACGCCGCGCTTTGCCTGGACACCAGAGCGACGAAAAGGAGATATAAACTTAAATAAACATTTCACTTCCTCGAGTGGGGATCGAACACACAACCGTCGCGTCACACACTGTCTTGTGTCGCTGCGCAACAACAGCCTCGAGGTAAATATTTAAATATCTTCAATTTAAGTGTTATCAAGTATAGTAGTGTAATGAGGTATTACACACTCTTGAAAAATGTCTCAATTCAATCATTAAGTTTTTATAAAACTCTATATGCTTTGTCTCAAAGGAGTGTGAAAATATGAAAAATTAAATGTATTGTAATTATTAATTGTTATATACCTTTTCCAGAAGGAAGACGACGAAGAAAGTTCTGAAGAAGAGGATGATAGCTCTGAAGAAGATTCTAGCTCCGAAGAAGACTCAGATGACGAACAAATGACGGACGCACAGAAGAAACGTGAAATTGTTTTGAAGAGATTAGAGGTAATTGAAATCCATCGTTTTCTTTTAACCTCATACTTATTATATTTTCAGCGTACTTTTTAAGAAAACTTATAAAAGTTAAATATGTCAGTAGTGGGGCATCTCTGTAGGGAGATTTTTGCTATTTGTTTGGCATTTGATAATTTTTTTTTATTATAGAAACGTCGTGAGGACAACGAGAAAAATAAAATAAATAATCCACTCCGAGCCGCCGTCGTCTGTGTACTGGGACACGTAGATACAGGCAAAACAAAGATCCTAGACAAATTAAGACGTACTAACGTACAAGATGGCGAAGCGGGAGGTATTACACAGCAGATTGGGG
Organism: Heliconius aoede; assembly: GCA_037355905.1. NCBI lineage: Eukaryota > Metazoa > Arthropoda > Insecta > Lepidoptera > Nymphalidae > Heliconius > Heliconius aoede. The sequence goes on from JBAIZZ010000299.1 coordinate 44,546, forward strand.
CCACTAATGTTCCCATTGAGAATATTAAAGAGCAAACTAAACATGTTAAGGGGGTGAGTGCTGTTTTTTGGGGGTCTTTTGGTATTTTTTTGGATTGGTGGGAGTACTGTTGAATTTAAGACAATAATTTGTATCCATTTACATTTATCACTTTATAGAGTGTACCCCAAAATTAAATTATCAATTAATATTTCACCTAATAAAAAAAATATACATATAATCCATATACATAATCGATTATATATGTGTTTGTGTATTATAATCGCATTTCTAAATATTTTCAGGTCAATGAAATAGCATTCAAATTGCCAGGTTTGTTAATTATAGACACACCTGGCCACGAGTCTTTCAGTAACCTGAGGAACAGAGGTTCCTCGTTGTGTGACATTGCTATTCTTGTGAGTATACACTACATTACTACTAAATAATTATTATTCACTGAGGTTTTTTGTATAATATAGTCAATTTTTAATAATTTATACAATAGCACTAGCATTATAACTAGACTTTCATGGTGAAATGGCAAAGCATCTAACTGTAAATGCAATGGTTGTGGATTTGATTCCCACATGGTGGATTATATTAATCTTATGATAGATGACAAATATGCATATACAAACATATGCTTTATTTCAGGTAGTGGATATTATGCACGGGCTGGAACCCCAAACCATAGAATCTATAAATCTCCTGAAGCAAAAGAAAACTCCATTCTTAGTGGCATTGAACAAAATTGATCGTCTATACGACTGGCAAAGTGCACAAAGGAAAGACGTACGTGACATATTGAAAATGCAACAGCCCAACACTCAGTTGGAATTTGAGAAGAGAAGCAATGATGTTATTATACAGTTTGCTGAACAAGTAAGTTTTTTAGTTATTTGTGTGTGTGTGTTTATACTGTTACACAGTAATCTAAACCTAATATAATAGTGGCTTACGTTTTATTTCTATCAGTATATGCACAAGAAAAAATAATAGGAAAATTAGGATTTACTAAAAAAAATTAATATATCACACTAGTCGATTATTCATAGTCTGTCTTCTTCATTTTATTGGCTTTAAATGTGGTATATGTAAAAAGAAAAAAATCTTGTAATGCATTTTGTATAACGTTATATAGATGATACATAAAAATATTCAATTTTTAAAATTACAGTTCACATCTTATGCTATACAAAAAAATTACATTTAAAAACTAACCTGTTTTCAGGGTCTCAACGCAGCCCTCTTCTATTCAAATCCAGATCCTCGTACGTATGTATCCCTGGTACCGACATCAGCTGTAACCGGGGAGGGTATGGGTAATTTACTAGCAATGATAGTGCAAGCGTGTGAGGGACCGTTGAATAAACGACTTGTGTTCTCTCAGCAGTTGCTTGCTACTGTGCTCGAGGTGAGATTTTTGTGATATATTTGTGAATTTATTTAGGTTATAGTTTTAAGTTATATAGCAGGGTAGGCAGATGCCAGATGGTAAATAAATACTGCATTCCGTTTTCCATCCAATTTTTGACATGTTGCATGTTAATTGGCAGTTGTGGTAAATAACGTTGTGAGGAAGTATAAATTATTTATTTTCCTTGAGTAGGAATCCATAACCATGGTAGACGCTATTCCACTGCGCCGCGACGGTCGCCGGGAAGGTCATGTATGACTGTAACGTAATTATTATGAGTGCGATCCTTCACTCACGGGAGGTTATTTTTATTTTTCTGCTTGCTTGAAACAAAGCTACGCTACACAATACGCATTGTCTCAAATTACAAAGAAACGCAAAGAATGTGTTTCCTGTAATTGCTAAAGATTTATAGATATAATTTATAAATTATATGAATAACATAAAAAATCACTAATTACAAGACAATATTTTTCTTTTCTCCACTGCAGTAACATTATATAGAACTGACATTTATTTTCACATTTTTATGTGACTTTTCGATATAAAAATGCCTGTAAAGGCATAATTCTAGATGTTGATTTTAGTTTTTATTTGATATTTACTTGATATGAATAAAAATATTAAAATGTTGATGTAGATTTTGATAACTTTTAAAACAGGTTAAAGCAATACCCGGTCTCGGAACAACGATAGACACTATCCTCATAAACGGAACACTACGCGAAGGTGATACTATGGTCCTGGCAGGCACAGATGGACCAATAGTCACTCAGATCAGATCGTTGTTGATGCCGCAGCCTATGAAGGAACTAAGGGTTAAGGTAAATTGTCTTTTTTAAATTATAATAGTACTGTTCAGTGCCGATTATCAGACAGAACATTAATGAAGCGAACGACTGCTTACCCGAACTTAATTTACATTTGAAACAGACTCCGATTCAGTCAATCAACACAACCTCACTTCACTACAGTGGGCTAAATTAAGACAAGAATTAGTATATACAACTTATATCGACACGGCTAGTTGCCGCGTATAAACTGTCAATTTTCACAACACGAATCGTTCACACACGTAAATGTTGTTATCGCTATAATGATTATTTAAACTCTCACTCATTCTCACTACTTCTATAGTTATTAGAAGTCGTCAGGTCAAAAGAGTTCATTTTATAGTTTATTCTCATTACAGAACGCATATGTCGAGCACAAAGAAGTAATAGGAGCGCAAGGTGTGAAAATAGCCGCGAAGGAATTAGAGAAAGCCATTGCTGGATTGAACCTGCTTGTGGCACAAAAACCAGATGAAGTTGATGTTCTTATGTGAGTAAAATAATATTTTTTGTATAGAAATGTCTATATATTTATTACACACATCTATGCAATCTGTAGATTCGAATTGGAAAAATATTGATGATTGATGTTGTTTCTCTTTACTATAGGTTTATTATTTATTTATTATAACTCATATTTAAAAATAATTAAAATTTAAAAAGATAAGTTATGATACAGAAATAAGTATTGCATTTAATTTTCCTTTTTGATATTTAATATATAAAATTTCCAATGTTTTTCCATTAAATGAGTGATATACATTGATGGCTTCTTATGGCTTAGCATTTTTAATTTTTTCTTATTATTATTGTCGTGATTTTTTATGATAATAGGTATGTTAAATAGAAATTACTCAATTACTCGTTAGTATTTGTAGCTTTCAGTGGGTGACTATACAAATTCAAAAGTAATTTCCCATTACAGAGAGGAAGTGGCAAGAGAACTCAAATCGGCTCTCTCGTCAATAAAACTGTCGGAGCGCGGCGTGTACGTACAAGCATCTACGTTGGGATCGCTTGAAGCTTTACTAGAGTTCCTTAGGACTAGTAAGATTCCTGTAAGTATTTTTTTATTAGCTTCATTCTGTATTTCGATTTTAGGAGAGTAGGCAGAGTGTCATCGGAGTGTTTTATTTAATTCCGGTACCCAATAGTGGAAATAAAAATTTAAAATTGTCAAAGTCATATAAAATATAGATTGAAGGATAAAATTTTTATTATGGTTCCGTACTTTTTAATGAAAGCAGGAACCCTTATAAGATCACTCTATTGTCTGTCTGTCTGTCAAGACCCTTCTCAGAAACTTTGGAGATATCTGTTTGAAATTCAAACCATATACTTAAATGTATGGTCCCATGATTTCCTGTTATAAAACATAATACTATATTTACTTAAAAAGATATGTTTTTATCCCAAAAATGTATGTATTTCAACACTATGAAAGGAATCAAAATTCATACGATATTTACGGTTGACCTAGAATTATCAAAATTGGAAGCTAGCATCTACAGGCAGTACTAGTTCAGGGAAAATCTGAAACTATACATTTGTAGTTAAAACTTGAAAAATAATAGACTTCAATAGCAAAAAAACGCGTATTTCGAAACATTTAATTTAATAGGTTACTTCTAGGTGACATAGAATTATGAAATTTAACAGCTGGCATATATAGGTAGTTCTAATTCAGGAAACTATACATTTGTGGTTAAATCCTAAAAAATAATAAATTTATATAGGGAGCAAAATTTGTTATTAATGCCACTAGGTTCAAGTGAGGTGATCAGATGAAAGAGCGCGATTGTGCTAAGGCTGAATTACAGAAAAAGATGGTGACCACGAATTTTTGTACGGAACCCCCGTTGGGCAAGTACGACGCGCGTGTTTGTCCGTTTTTGTTTATCTAATATGTATTATAAATATAATTAAAAACATTTTTGTTTACAGTACTCAGCCATCAGAATAGGTCCAGTGGTGAAACGTGACGTGATGAAGGCGTCCGCCATGTTGGAGCACGACTCACAGTACGCTACTATATTAGCGTTTGATGTTAAGGTAGTTATATTTATATGTGTATTACTTTTTTCCCATTATTATTGAGGCTGTCATGTGTCAGTGCATCTGTAAATGAGAGTTTTGGTTCGATAACCACTCCGAAACAATTTTTTTTTATTAATTATAAGATTAATTATTTTCAATTCTGCTTGCTGGTAGATAAAGCTCGACATTATGTTCTACCACTCAACACGCTATGTCTCAGAAATTGGACGATTCGGCGTGAAACAATAAACAACTATAATTCTAATTTGTTGTAAACATTTATTGTCCAGATCGAACGTGACGCACAAGAAATGGCGGACAATCTCGGCGTAAAGATATTTGCGGCGGACATCATTTACCACTTGTTCGACAAGTTCACCGCCTACCGTGAAGAGCTCAAACAACGCAAGCGGGAGGAGTTTAAGCATATCGCCGTATTCCCTTGTAAATTGAAGGTATGGAGTTATATTCCTGTGTGACTTACCTATGCTATGGCTATATTAAGCCAACGCTTGAACGGTAGACCCGACCCTTCTTTTTGTTTGGTAAAAATATAACGTACGAGCGTACAGCTGAGGGATCATTTAAAGTTTTGAATTGATGACTATTTTGAGTGTAAATTGAAAACTATTTAATTTAATCACTTATATTCACTTTTTTTATTTCTTTGACATTTTTAACATATTATATGTTAAATCAAAGACGTATTTTATTTTAATTTGAATACAGACTATAGTTTGATATAACTTTATTTAGCTTCACAATTTCCATTTAAATCGTTTCACTTTTTTTTTATATTTCGCGTATAATAGAGTTCGCAGAGGCAATGTAGAGTTCAGATATTTCTATTCCCCACTTTCCACCGAACTCTAGAGTCACCACGTGTTGAGGAGCGGACTTCGGCGCCGCGCTTTTGTTTTGTTACCAGACTGAGGAAATGAAAATATTAATTCATTCCCCCGAGTGAGAATCGAGCCTAAAATCTTATATTACTGAATCGTTTTGAAAATAGTGGTTTAAGCTAATGATTGTTTCCAGGTTTTACCACAATTCGTGTTCAACTCCCGAGATCCCATAGTAGCGGGTATAATGGTGGAGGCCGGTGTTGTGAAAGAGGGAACGCCTATCTGCGTGCCTAGCAAAGAGGTAAGTTGACATTACTGCTTTTTTAGCTTCATGATGAATCTTTCCTATAGTGTGTTAGCCATAGGGAACCTAGTTTTAAGAAAGAAAGGCAGAGAAAACCTACAGCCTAGTATTAAGTCACTCTGTTCCTATTCAAGACACTCCGTTCCCATTAAGACATAGAATTCTGGAGTCATTACGTGTTGATTGGCAGAATTCAAGTCGATTATTATTATTACCAAAGCTTAAAAAACGAACCGATAACTGGCCACGACTGGCATCCGATATTAATTTCTACAATATTTTTTTATTTATCCTTATTGACAAATATCCGTTTTTTATTTAAATTAGTTCGTGGAACTCGGGATAGTAACGTCCATAGAGGTGAACCACAAGCAAGTGGAAACGGCCCGCAAGGGGCAGGAGGTGTGCATCAAAATCGAGCCCATACCCGGCGAGTCGCCCAAAATGTTTGGCAGACATTTTGATGAAACTGATTTTCTAGTCAGCAAGGTAAGTGATTTGTTTTTATTATTCCTTTTTTTCGTTTAGTTGTTTTTATTTTAGTTAAGGTAAAGAGTTTTAGCCCGCATGCTGGGTTAGTGAGAACATAGTGTGAAGATAATGGGTTCTCGGATTTCCTTTCAAAATGGAAAGTGCTTCTGGTAGAACGTAATAAAATTGCAACTGTCAACAACATCTAAATTGTAGATATTGTGTTTGAGTGGAGGAACTTTTCTCGTGAATAGAGAACTTAAACTAATGAATAGTCGTGCTGCACCACTGATTCGTTCTGTTAGTTCTTTATATTTTTCTCAGATTTGTTAGCATTCGATAGTTTGATTTTCATTAAAAAATATTATTATCTTTTTTAATAAATAAACGTTGTGTCCCGATAAAATTCAATTAAAAATATTCATTGAAACATTCATTATTTCTAAATCTTTATTTCTATTTTTTAATCTTTATTTAATATTATAACTTACAAATTTTTAAAACAATAAAGAACGGTTACAAATGGTACTTAAATTTACAAATACAACAGCTATACAGAGTTCAATGCAACACTAACATTCTGTTTCCAAGACAAAATTCACATAAAATTGCTATTTGTTTATTGGAAAATAAATAACTGTAAGCGCACTGGAGTGTTATCACGTGGCGCTTCTGGCGCTCGGACTATCTTTACTTGACCTTTCTAATGTTAAAGTGAAATTTGTATAATGTAGGTATTGTTCAAGATATTTTTAGCAGTAGTTTGTTTATTTTTTAAAATTAATATAACAATTTTGAATGTATCAAGATTTGAAACGTTGGACTGCGGAAATCTACTGGACTGATATGTACGTTAGTGTTTTTTCGTATAGTAGGGTAGACAGAGGGAGCCTAGTGTTGCGACACTCCGTGCCTCATACACCGCCTTAATTTTAGATACGTCGTCCGTTGAGTGGCCGCACGACGTTGATGACTCAACAATCTGAAAAGAATTAATTACCAGATTGTTTACAGCCAGACGCTGTCCCATTGTGACACGAGGGCTTACTGCTGTACATTGCACAAGTTATTGTCATACTTCAAATAATACTGTCTATTTGGAATTATCTAAATTCTTATAAATATCAGAATGAAATTTAAATGATTCACTAGTTTTTACCTGCGACTTCGCATCTATAGTCGAGATGTAAGAGTTGTGTATGGCATCTGTAAACTATGAACCACGATGATAGGATACATCGAAACTATTAACGTTACGGAGTAGTTGCCTATCGTCGTCCCCAATAAATTAACTCTCCAATACCAAATATTTTTTCAATTTGAATCTGTAGTTCCTTCATCCTTATAATATTAATGCAGTATTTCTTGGAATCTACTTTTTAAATGTTTTCTTCCCGATAATGCAACATGTCAATTTTTTTTGTATATAAAATTTATTTACCACACGCGTATTATTTGATATTTTTTTTTTATTATGAAATAAATTGAACACATCGTCTGACGCTTGTAGGATCCACATGTTTTCCGTTATGTAAATTAGATGTCGAAACGGCCCGCTATTTATAAGACGGCGCTACGAATCTTCAAAGATCAAATATAAATATATATCTCTGGAATTAATTAGTTATTTTTTGTGTATTATCAAAGGGAGGCGCGTGAAAGTTTTATTGGTGTGTTAATACACACAACACAACATATTTACTATAATGTTGTTTTTATTTATACAAAATTATTTCTTTGATCTGTTTTTTTGTTATATATATATATATATATATATATATATATATAAATTATAATTTTTTTTTTAACTACTGTATGAACGCCTTATATAATTACGAATTTAAAAAATTACCATAAACAAAAAACTGGATTTTCTCAAACAAAACAAAATTATTTAAGACTTCCTGTAAGACTTCCTATTTCCGCTTGAGGTACCTCAACCCGAAAAATGGTAAATCTTTAGTATATATTTGCCTCGTGTTTAATCATATAAGCCGAAATGAAAGCTGTTATATTAAATTGAAAAAAAAAACTGAAAACGCGTCATACTCTTATGGTTATTAGATATACGGTATACCCATTAGTAGAACATATCTGATTTCTGATAAGAGTGACAAGATATTCGTTATAAAAAAATTAAAAATATATATTTTATTTAAATATTATAAAACCAATATTTTACTTATAGTCCCAAAAATTTTGTTAATATTATGTTGATATTTGAAATTTCAATTGCAATGTGTTATGCAGCAATGTCCTTTTACAGTGCATCATGCAGTGTAAATAAATGTTTGTTTACGAGAATAGAACGGAAACAGTGTGTCGTGATACATTGCGTATATTACATTAATACGTACACAGTATGTCGTCGGCCTACAGTGTAAACCTGCTAAATAAATTGCTTTTTTTTTATATATAATTCGAAATTGTGAAAAAAAAAACATAAATCACCATTATTTTATTTCATATAGAAATGAATACGAATCAATTTTCAAAATTGGAAATATCTGATTATGTATGCATATTCATAGTTTTTCAAAGACATTTGTCTCTCATGTCAATTTGATTAATGGTGGTTATCAGGTGTACACAATCCAAGGTAGCTGTATTTATTAGATGCCGTTTTCATTCATAGATATATAATTTACGAATGAAAAGAGCATCTCAAGCACGATCAAAGACTTGAGAGCGATTTACAAATACGGGATCTGAGCCTCTAAGATATGCAGGTACATATACAGGCTGTTAGCAAACTCGTATTGATATTTGCGCGTTACACAAACACACGTCTCGACACACTAAACAAGTGCTTCGTGTGCATTTGATGCTATTACTAATATTGACATAACATGAAGTAAACAATGTTAACATAAATGTATTGTCTTTAGATGCGTATGGTGTGTATGGTGTCATTTTCTATTTTTATTTTTGTCTTTCTTTCTAGAGTAAACCTGATTGATGGAGATAAATGAAATAAAAATTTACCCTGCGCCACGACTGGCTCTTAGTAATAAATGTATAAATTGAGATTATATATATATATATATATATATAATACAATCCTTATTCTGGTACGTTAATGAAAGCTACGTAAGTCTTAGTTTAAAATTGTAATGGTCACAAACAGAGCGGCGGTTTCCTTGCATTAAATCCATTATTTGTAAGAACAGCCGCCGGAAACACGCTCCACTCGTGCGTAATTGTATATAATGGCGGATCTTATATATATTGAACTAGCTATAATATATTGATGAAATGAATCCCGGCTTGGTACCGCCACTCAGCTCGCAGGCAATGCCTCGAAAAGATTCGGCGGAAAGTGGGGAATGGAGTGTCTTGACACAAGGCAGAGGGAATTCATACTGCGTGAAGCGCGAAGCTGATTTTAATTTTTATTTTATAGCAGTGGAGTGTAAGTGATCAATATCACTTTAAAATATTATGATGATATAAAATCAAATGATTAACGTTTAGCTTTTATTAGCTTTTATAATAAAAGCTTAATTTGCTTGAAAACTGAAATAGCTTAATGATTTTCATTGAACAACGAGTATGAATGTACAACGTCTCCCCGCTGTTTCATTGATCGCGACAGGTTACTAGGTCAAGGGGATATATTAACGTAATACCCTAGTCCAGATACTGTACTGCATGTAGTCTTTATCATGTCATAATTGACTATAAACTTGTATATTAGTTCTAATAATCCACTTCTCTAGCTTTATACGTATAACTATAAATCTAATAAAGTTATTTAGGTCAATATAGGTAGATTTAATTAGAAAATCAAAATATATATTTAGTATATATTTTGTAGTTGGTTATCATTAATGATTGTGGCGTTGACATCCGCCACCAACATTTTTATTATAACAAATGCTATCTTGGCGAAATAACTAACCTCCGCTAATTATTGAAAGTTTTTTATGATGTGGACTCTTTATAGATATAAAATTCTGTAGTACACAATTTTAAATATATAGAGAACCTCGGTGTTGAGACACTTCGTTCCCCACTTTCAGAAGTGGCAGAACTCAACGCCGCGCTTTGCTTCGACACCAGAGCTAAGAAAATGGTAATATAAACGTAAATAAATATTTCACTTCCTCGAGTGGGAAACGAAACCACAACCGTCGCGTTTCGGTCACACCTTGTGCCACTGCGCCACGACGGTGCCTCAATTAGGCTTTTAGGTATCAATCGTATTATTGGCTGTTGCCCAATACCAAAAATAGCTATCAGAAAACTGAATTTGAATATTATTTCGTTGATGGTATAGTTACACTTATTACGATCACTGCATTTTGTTGTATTTTGCATTGTCATGAATATTCACATAAACTTGTAAGAATATGTCATTGAAAAAGTTGTATGAATGCAACGCGCCGCCCGCAGCTTCATTGATCGTAACTGCGCATCAGGTCAAGGGGGCTTGTGGCTTAAGGAATCCACACTCCACCCGAATACAAAAGAAACTACTCACGTATGTGCATAACCATAAATGTGGGTATTTAGAAATTTTGAAACAACTTTTAAAAAATTGTAAAACTTTATGTATTAATAGAGAAATTTGCTTGAGGACAACAATATTTTATTTTTCACATGATTCAAAAATAGTTTGTCTTTGTCAATTTAAGTTTCAAGCTTTATATTAAGAAACATATTCGCTACATAATAAAAGCTTGTAAAAAAAATCAGCTTCACGCCTTATCCGTGACATAGCAGAGTAGTGAGTAGAGAACTGAACTAATTGCAAGACTCTCCGTTCTCCACTTTCCGCCGAATTTTTCGAGGCATTGCGTGATGAGTGGCGGAACTCAACGCCTAGGTTTTGCCTTGGTGCCAAAGAAAAGGTTACAGTCACACCCTTGTGTACCTTTGCCTCGACGGCCTCGATACTTCGCACTCTTATTTAATATATATTTACGTATATACATATCATATCCTGTTTCGAGCAAGGAACCCTTCATTGATCGCGACAGGTCACTAGGTCGAGGGGGGGCTTTGTGTTCTAGTACTGGCTGCTAGTAACTCGTTATTGTCGCGAACGTACCTATAAAATTATATATTAAATTCATTAAAATTTCAGTTTTAGTTTCTAAAATCGAGACATTTGCAGTAGATATCTATATACCTACCTGACTAAGCTTCTGTTATCTCAAAATCTAGTAAAATAGAAAAAAAAATACTTTTTGAACATTTCAGATTTATACACAGAAATACAGATGTATGTATAAACATTTAAAAAAATCTCTCGATCAATTTTAACTACGTTTCATGCAAATTGCACACGTTATATAAAAGTCCGCTGACTCAGTCGAAACTGATAGTTAGTTAGATAGATAGATAGTTAGTTGACAACAATTCATACTTTAAGTATAGTAAGGAAGGAATCTATCTAGAAATTGATTATAAGATTTTCCACGGAGTACGTTTTCTAACATGATTTAACTATGGTTTTTATAAACAGGGAATCCTAGAAATACTCCTGTATATACGAGTTAGATTTTTTAAATTATGAAAAAAATTGTCAGTATATTCATATTTCAAATCCACAATAGTTGTTGTTAATTTTACGTTGACTATTTTTTTTTATAATTGTTTTAGGTACTTATTTTTCTATTCATCGTAATACAGACAAGCATTGATCTCGAGAGGTAAAAAAAAAAACACGATTATTTACCATTTTTAAAAAAAGATGAACGGTTCGTGTTCATAAATAATCTTGTCAGAGCATTGTACGCGTACGCCGTACACCCTCGACCTATGTCTATTAACGTCATATGCATACAAATTAGAAATGAAAATGAAAAAGTAATATATTCTCAGTATTTGTTAGAAACTTGGAAGATCAATCTTTCTTTAATCCACGTTTTATAAAGCAGCCGGTATATGAACTCAGCAGATTTCCGTCACCGCGCGAAGGTCGCTTTATTTTTGGACGTGACGTCAGGGCTTTCCATGCATTAGGCAAGATTTGAACTTGTAATGGGCCCGCGTTTTAGAAACATCATTAATACACCAATTAGTGTAGAATTAATTTATAGTGATTGAGGCCGTCGTGGCGCAGGCGCTCAAGGGTGTGACGCAACGCAACGGTCGTGGGTTTGGTCACCACTCGTGGGAATCCCTTAGTATTTATTTATTAATATTTTAATATTACTTTGGCACAAAAGGCAAAGACCCGTTGAGTTCCGCCACTCAAAAAAAAATTCAAAGGTAAAGTGAGTACAAGTATATAATCTTATCGAGAAAAATAGATAGATAGATAACCATTCATTTGTAAATTGAAATGCTATAAAGTGCACAGGTAAAACGAAACCTTGAACAATTTTCTCACGATCCACCCACCAAGTGAGCTTGGACGTCTAAAGGAATCACCGAGGTTTGTTTCTAATCTTGTTGAGAAAGTTCCAGAAGTGTTTACATTGTCGGCACATGTGGCGTTATTAGAGTATCTCTAGTATGCTATTATTATATATAAGAACTTCCCGTAACGTGTCCTAGTAATTTAACGATTTATGTATACGCTAACAGCTCGCCACCAGCACCGTCTGATCGACCACATTAGACGCTATTAATCTTCTGTTCGTTCCGAATATATGATTATGATATATTAAACAATATGAGATCTCTCAGTGTATTTTTATAATATATATTAAAACATAAATTGTTTCATTCATAACTTTTAAGTCGACCTAGTCCATGAAATATGCTATTTGGATATCTGCCCACTGTTATCACCTAAATTAGAATGGTTAAAATTAGAAGATTTTCAAGCTATTGATGATTGTTGATGCAGGTTTACTTTTTAGATAAGAGCAATTAATATGTAACTAAACTAAGAGATATAAAACACAAAACCAATGTTTTTTTTTACTTATGATTTATTATGTGATTTATTATTAATGTGAAACTGTAATTCCAACAAATATTCTCTCTAATAGACCTTAAACTCTTCCCTCTATCGAGAAGACTAATGTACCATAATTACTAAACTATACATACTACATGGCTATACGTGTGTGTGTAGCTATAAACATTGCAAATACAATGTCTGTCTCTGTGTTAGGCAACAAGACAACGCCCGTGTTGGCAACGCACGCACACACCGCCGCCATGGCAGCGCACACAGACGCAATGACCGGGTCAAATCCCATTCTCAGAGCTCCATTGATATTTCGCATCGCGGTTTCATTGATGAAAACTACTTTACTGCAACGGGCAGGCAGCCTTGTGCTTCGTTTACGTAGCTGTTGAATGATTGCGTGCCGATTTTAGTTTTCTTTAATGATTTTGTTATTTCATTTAATTAATATTGTTTTTTTTTATTTTATAAAATATTTACACAAATTTTTCCCAGCAAATAACAGATATTTACATAAGTCAGATATGACATATAAGTCATGTCACAGTGGCTAAAGTAACTGTAGGCATATACTAGTGGGTTATAACAAAATAATTAACGTCATATAATAATTGGTCTACATTGGCCTATAGCTGTCCTTGATAAATACACTATCAAATACAAATATTTTTTGCTATCTAATCTAATAGTTCTTGAAATTAGCGTGTCAGTCAAACAATGACGTAGCTAATTGAAGCGGGTACAGCATCGCTTCACGAAAGGCACGGCGCACGCCTTGCTCAATGACGTCAGCACCTCGGGGCTGCATAGGGCGGTTCCCGGGTCACCCCAGCATTTGACCCAGTTCCATACTTGCACAACCTGATCTATTTCCGGTGACGTCATACCCCATTCAACCCCGGAAAGCTGAATCGATGCGCCAAAACTGGGTCGACCTGAATGGGCCCCGTGTACATTCATCTGTTCTATTTTTAGATTTAAACTTAAATATACATATTTCATGTATATTGTATGTAAGGGAAGTAAAAATAGACTGCTTCTCTAGAAAATTTTATTTTATAATAAAATTTATATTTTAAGGAGGTTATGGTGATTTTTTGTCATATACTCTATGAGAAAAAAACTAAAGTGATAGTAGTAATGTATGAGCATACAAATGCTCCAAATAATAAATAATCTTTAAATTCTAATAAAAAAGATTTGTATAATCTTAATATATAGTTGTAACCAATGTACTTTGTTGCAGATATCACGCGCAAGTATCGACGCCTGCAAGGACTATTTCAGAGAAGATCTCATCAAGACGGATTGGCAACTAATGGTTGAATTGAAGAAACTCTTCCAGATCCTTTAATAGTCCCCCTACTACAATTCGTGTTCGACGTCTGTCACAGCTTTATGTGATTCTATATTTGCTTTTATATAAAGCTCTCATCCTATAAGCAATTTCTGTGGTGCAATGTTTTGTATTAAATTTCCCAGTCTATTCCATCTAATCAGTCCGTTGTATTATAGAATCTCTATGGCTTATTTAATACGTGTCACCTGTTGCTCTCCTATCTTGTGTTGCCAGGTATATCAAATCAAAGATTTGGAAACGTATTGCAAAATATAAAATTTAAAAAATGCTCACTAAAGACATTTTAATAGAACTAAGATGGCAACACCGAAATATCGTTTTAGTAGTCGTTCTTTAATTTTTGACATGATGTCGATCGTTCGTCCTAAGTATTGATGTTCCGATACTCCTGGCAATTAATTCTATGTTGTAGTCGCGTCCATTATTTTAATATATTTTATAGGCAATTTTTAAATAAAATTTAATTTTTAAATAAAGAGTTATAACTAACCGTATACTCGCCTACCAACATATGTACATAGTCCATTATTAAATGTATTTATTGAGCGCGTTTAATTTTCAACCTTTTAGTATCTTTTATTGGTCTCGGTGTGGGAATACATTCGCTTTTGTACTCAATATTTATCAATGTTCTATAGAGATTTATGCGGAAGTATTCTTTGTAAATATGCGCATGAATTATTATTTACTAATGTATTTTTTTTTGTAAATAGAGTGTGACAGTACATTTTATTTTTACAACCTCAACTGAGGCTGCAATATACGATCTCGAGTATGAAATATATAGTTCTATATAATTCATATTTTATTGAAAAAGATCGCATGAAACCTTGAGAAAGGTAAATGATTTAGGCCCTGAAAATTAACTTTGTATTGTTTTTTAATCTTTAATCTTAGGCTTTTTTTTTTAATCTTTGGCGCACGAGTCAACGCATAAGAGTCCATATTAAAGATACGGAAGGTTGTAATTTTTGTAGGTATTATCCCTTTTTGAAATGATTGTTTTATATTGATGGAATCGGACATATTCTTATATTGAAAAAATTTAAAATAAATTACTAAATACATATAATTTGCATTTTATTTTGTCTTTCTCCTTAGCCATTTCCATATAAATTGTAGTTTGTATGTATATTATGTTAAAAAAATAACTATAATAAAAAATAATTATATGTAAATTCATATACATTAAATATATTACCAAGAAACAAGGTTACATAAATCGTAATGGATAGGATAGAGTTTACTGGTTTTTATTAATGAACCAAGAATGAGAACATTTTTTTCTCAGCTTCTCACTTTATCCTGCATATTGCGAGGTAGCCTAGTGTTAAGACACTCCGGTCCCCACATTACGTTAAATTCTGCTTGCTTTTTATGCTTTGTCGCGACACCAGAGCGAAGAAATGAAAAGTTTTAAATATTTCATTTTCTTGTGTGGGAATTGAACCTACAACCTGTCGCGTTTACGGTGACACGCTTGTTCCCCTGCGCCACGACTGATAATAAAGACATTGATTCAAATCATACAGAAGAAGCGGAAATTTAAGGACGACTGTTGTAATTCATATAATGTTGTTAGCATGCGAGCAATGTGTTCGATTATTACGCAGAATATACAGTTCACATTTTAAATATAACAAAAAAATAAATAAGACGCTTTTATATATGATTCATAGTAGTTAAGTACTTTAACTACATTAAAATCATTATAGTTAATGATATTTGTTGAAATATACAAAATTTCAATATTAATTAATATTCATGACAAAATTAGCGAATATATATGGTTTATTGGTAATTAATTACATGTAGATAATAGTAATTTTATGCAAGCATCGATGTCGGTGGGGCGGCTCGTTTGATCTTGTCATTGGTATTTGATGTTACTGAATGACAGTTTTATCTGAACATAAGTTATACATTAACAGAACATAGAGAAAATTTCGCATCGAAGTTTATTTTTGTCATTCAGTAAAAATGTAGTTAATTATTTTTAAATTTACAAGTTAAAATATGTTATATGATTCGCAATAAAAATGTATATAGAAAACAATAAAAACTAATAATGTCATAAAACAAAATAAATTGTATTTTATAATAAAAAGAAATTGAAGTAGCTTCTACATAATGATTGAATAAGGATTTTCTTCCTAACTCATTATAGTAGTCTAGTTTATTTATAGAACTGTAGGCTATGAGGTTTTTTTTATATAAGAAAACTATAACAGTGTAAGAAAAGTAAAGGCGAAGTTACGAAGACGAAATATTTTTAGGTTCACGGATATTTTTGATATGTTTGCTGCTAAGAACTATATAGGCTACCTAGTTAACCTACCTACTTAATGTTAAGAGTAAAGTAGTAAATTTAAATAAATATTTCATCTCCTCGAGTGGAGATCGGACCCACAACCAGTCAGTTTTACAGTCACATTTCTTCGCTTTGACACCAAGGCTTAAGTCCCGCGTTGAGTTCCGCCACTCAACACGCAATGCCTTGATACTATCCGTATAAGATATATCATTTAAAACTTATATTTTTTTACCGATTTATACCGATTTTAAAATGTCTGTCTCAAATATACAATTAATTTTAACCAAATACAATATGTAATATACATACAAAATAAAAGGCCATTATGATGCAGTGACACAATCGTGTGACGGTGTGACTGTAAACGCGACGGTTGTAGGTTCGATCCCCACTCTATTATTTCTTAATATTTTATTTTTTTATCTCTAGCAACAAGAAAAACCCGACGTTGAAGTCTAAAGCACACTTAATCGAACTTAGTAAATAAACAACATAAATGACAAAAAACCATTTGCGTATATACATGGTAAAACATGAAGCTTTATTAGCCAAACTATAAATTATTATTGTGATTTTATGTCTAAGCTCTACAACTGTGTTTGAGGCCGTAATAATAGATGAGCTAGGTTACCTGAGCTGTTCTTATTTTTCATCTGCAGTGGCCCCCGGAAGGCCAGTACAAGTGCCAATAGGAAGAACCAATGCAAACCAAGCTTGCACGTTTATAGGGAGGAGCAAAACTGTGCGTAGGTAGAGCTTTATTTCCTCATATCTATTAATGAAGCTTTGATTACATTGGTTAAAAATCTTATAAATATACTAAATAATATATATATTTATTATAAAGAAGTCAATAGCACAAGGAAATGATTGATCATGGTGGTTTTCGGTTGCAATTTGGGTTGCATTTTACCACGTAACTATGGTAACTCGGTGAGCGTGGGCGGGGAGGTGGTGTTTTCAGGGTCTAGGTCACGCCCCGGTGCTGTGCGCGCAGGCGCGGGCCGCTGCCGGGTAGGAGCTTCAAAGCTCGTCAAAGCTTGCTGGTGGCAAGCCAGGGATCCGTCGGATACGAAGTATCATAAGTATCATATAAATTATGATAAGTGTTTTTTTAGTAAATGCAGTGTGTGAAAATTGTTAGTTTGGTGATCTGTGGTTTAATTGCGGCGTATTTCTGTGCAATATAAGGTATTCTCATTTACTTAATATGGGTTTTTAGTAAAAAAACGTTTTTTTTTTAAATATTGTAATATTTTAAAATGTATTGCAATCAAATATATATGTATTTGCAAATCCTGTAGTATAAGAGAATTATAATAAACGAATATTTTCATAGGTCCTTATTACCTACATATATATATATATATATATATATTAAAAAAATTTCAATTGATAATACTTGAAACTAAACAATAAGGTTCTGAATATATTATTCTTTAAAATCATATTTATTATTGTAAAAAGCTAATTAGAATAACTGCCACCCGGAAGTAAAATATATATATGTGTTTTTGATTTATAGCATTAACATCTTATCGGTTATTAAACGAGAAAAATTACTATCATAGATTAGTTAAGTTACATTTATGTGCCTATTTTATCTTTTTCTTCTTCTTTCTGCCATATATCCTAAAGTTTGTTGTCTGCCTTCATACTCAACCTACCCTAGTTTGTACTTATTAAACTTATTTAATAGTAAATATTTATATAGATATGTATATAACATATCCTTCCCACTAATAATATACATGTAGAAATGTGTGAGATTGGAGATTTGCTCTACTTCCACGCAAAAACGACTGAATGGATCCAGACAAAACAATACAGTCATTTACACATATGCTACAATTTATGTAAGCATATTGTATAATTTTTTAAAACGGGCATTTATATATATATATATATATATATATATATATATATATATATATATAGCATATTTTGTAATATATAAACCAATATATATATATATTTGACACTAAAGCATTACGACTTAGGTAGATAGGCAGTACGTAGCATCACATATACTAATAATAAAACTATTATAATATACTTAAATAATTTTGTACAGTATAAAAGAATAATAAATGTTGTATAATTAAACACGACCTAATCCTGCTTTATGCCTGTCTGTTCCCGTACGGGAAGTGTTTTAATATTATCCTTCAAAATAACGTTCCAGTATTTTTTGCAGACCATACATTTAATGTTATTAATAAAATTAAAGTAAAAAAAAAATAAGAAAATAAATATTATTTCCTCAATAGAAGTTACAAGATATTTTTTTCCTATGCCCAATATATAATATAACAATGATTTCATAATTTAAAATGAATAATAACTATTTTAAAAATTTCATATTCTCGAATTAAATCAGATTTCCAGATATTTCAGGAAAATTATACAAGCCATATCAGTGCTTTAGAGGTTTTGGCTTTTAAACTGAAAAAAAAATTGCAAGACCACAAATTTCCAAATTTTAATTCTAATCATATGAAGCTTGGATGTGGTATATTGGCCATGAACGATTTATACTGGAGATGTACATATGCGAAAAAAGTAAAAAAAAATAATTTTTGACATAATACAGTATGTACGCTCTACGTTATGTTCACTTTCAACTTTCTTAGTCAAATACATAAAGAAATTTTGCATCTGAAATAATATATTATAGTTCATTAAAATTTCTCATATAAGGAAGAAACGTACTGTGGGAAAAAAGTACCAAATACACTTTATGAAATAAACGTAGATTTATTAAAACAAGATTTTTATACAATTTTATTAATACGTTACAAGTATATTGATAAAATTGCATTTATTTTGCATGTGTTATATATATTGCTATTATGTATAATATTTATATATTATACATATATCTTATTAAGGGCCAGCCGTGGCGCATAGAGTTAAGCTGTGGAACTGCTTGTGTGGGTTGTACTTTAACTAACGTGACCCAACCAGTGCTGACTAAACAGAAAAATTCACAAAATTTTCGCAAAAGTGTCGCAAAATTTTGTGGCGTGGCGTGGCGTGTGCATGTGACGGATCCTTGTATATAGCTGGTATAAAAAACAATAATTACTATAGTTATGTTAAAAATAAATGTATATTGTTCAAATGACTACAATATAAATATCTTATTGAATTTTAGTTTTCAAATCGCCTTTAAAGTGATAATGTTATTAGATTGGATTGTATAGTTTAAGCTGGCGAAGAACGAACGGGTCGCTGGTCTGAAATAAAGACGTAAAAATTATTGCATCCATGAGAATTTGAATGAATTCTTTTTTAAATTAATTATTGAATTATGTAGTTGTTACGTAGATTAATAATTCTATATTAATTGGTTTATTATGTTCTATATGTTACGAATATAAAAAATTAAACGTTGTAAAGTAAATATTAATAAAAACTAATTCTATATACTAATAAAAGTTCTATTCGATATCCTCAGGGGCACAAATGTGGGCCTGGAAACATGTATATGTGCTTGTTTTCCTTAAAAAGATGAACGCATGATTTTTTTCTCGGGACCGTATACGTGAATAATTTAAATTAATTTCAGGCCGATACATTTCGCGCGATCTCAAGATAAACGCTGTTGACAGACGGACAACAAAGTTATTCTATAAGAGTTCCGTTTTTACCTTTTGAGGTACGGAACCCTAAAAATAACATAATTCTACGCAAAATAAATATTACCCTGAAAAGTTTATACATTTTTTAACTAGATGCCGTATTTATCAATACTCTATTATTTACTGACCTCATGTAAATAAAAAAATACAACTTTTAAAATCTTTTCTCGTACTTTCTGAAAAGTTAACCGTTTTTAAATCTTGTTGTATTTAAACTTATAGTCTGTGTAGACTTTCATTAATATATTATGATTCTATAAAAAAAACATTCCCTTATTATATATTAATATGTTTTCTCTTTATTTAGATTATTATAACTTTTTCTCACAATTTAACTTGTTAATTTTGAAGTCACATTTCTAAGCAATATATTTATCAATATTTAATTTTAGTTACAAGCAAGAAAAGAACCAGCAAGTAAATATCAGAACGATACCATGAGTGTAATTAGGTAGTACTCTATATTTACACTGTGAATAGGTACATGTACTCATAATCTACGACACACACACACTCAGCCCTCTCCATCTAATAGGTCTCATCCAACAAGGTCAATTCGGTAGTTTCCTGGCAGAAGAATTTCAGTTTTTCGGCCACGTGCCACCCATTGATGCGTGCCTACCAGTGAATGGGGGCCGCAGATAGTCCGCCGGCGATGTGGCGCGCGCACGCCGCGCTGCCAGCGCACCGTGAGTAAACGCGCGACCGCGACCCGCCACGCCACAACCATTCGCTTGCTTCCAACGGCAATACTATATATTGGTGCGTCCATTTATATTTCTTCCTCAACCTTCAATCAGTCGCATTCATTGTCGTTTATTTAATGACTCGTTGAATATTTTACTAATTGGCTACTTGGCGAAGCTACTGGTGATTAACGCCACTAAATGACATGTTTTCACGGTTTAGGCTATTCGTTTTTTAGATTATAAGCTTATTTTAGATTATATATATATATGTAGAGAACTTATTTAGATATATATATAGTCATGACGCATTATTTTCACATGATACAAACAAGTGACAAAAAGTAATAACACGGTTGCAATAGGTCCTTTTTATATTTACAGTTATATACGAAGAAAGACTATTGACAGGAAATTAAAGTAGTCAGTAGGGCCGGGTCGGGTGCAGGCTAACAGTAGCCGGGTCCCGTTGTTCTCGACACCGACACACTGCTTGCAGGAAGTGCTCGGTGCACAGTTATCGGCATCAGAACAAGCCTTCTCTGTGGGAGCTCTAACAAAGCGCGTGCCAAATGTCATAAACAAAAAAGCACTCCGGAATACGGTTTCGTTGATAAGATAAGTTCCACAAAGGGCTACCAGAAACTCACGCGAGTTTTGTAAGAATTATTACCATTATTTAGTTTAAAAGCCAATATGACAGTGCTTTTAGAATATTAACTCTGTTATCCATGTGGCGCCAGACGGTTTTTTCGATATGTTTGAACGTTAAAAGGTTAGGATTAAAATATTTGTTTTCAATATAGATGCAATGTACTTATAGACCTACCTATACCTTGTATATATATCTTGGAAGACACCGAGTTCAGTAATATAAACCTTGGTTTTGTAATACGCAGCGCTGTTAATGATTTTGTCAGCGCTACGAAAAGATTAAAAAAAAAAGGATTTAAAATTCGTCGAATGACAGTAATGTTTAGTGGTTTGCGGGAGTAGACATAAACAATCGAGTGCCTAATGATTTTGCATAATATCCCGATTTTATGACACCTGCAGTACAGTTGTTATGTGATTGCTATATAGTATTTTAATAGAAAATATAATATAATATAATATAATATATAAAGTAATGAATGAATTCAGCAAGTTCGTTGGTGAGGTGACCGTTGCATGATAGCGGGCGTCGGGCGGGAACGCGACCTCGCGAGATAAATCTATCAATGAAGCTGATAAGGGGACCGCGTGTCATACCGCAGGAAGTGCCCTGACTGCGCTCGCACACTCCGGACACTTTGATCTCTTTATTGAAATAATAACTTTTAAAATAAAAACACGAAGAGACGTTTAAAGAAAAGAAAGATTACCTATTAAGATCCCAATAATTTACTTTGACACATTGTCATTATAATGTTGTAATATAAAAAAAAACTATCAATTGAGTCTTTTTGCAAGTATAGGTAGCTTTTGACGAGACGACTGTGTAAAAAGTTATGCAATCGAAGGGTTCCTTAACTATCATTTGTTACTATTTATTTTACAAAGGTTTTTTCCAAAACACTGTAAAACGGTTTCGTCTATGAATTTCTAATTATAGCAATGACAATTTTTGATCGACGATAATATGATAAAACAAAAGTTAGTCTACAATATAAAAGCGTATAAATCACGATGTGTCTTATAATATGCGGATTTTGAAGAATAGAGAAGCTTATAGAACTGACCTATAGGACAGGCTTTTGGATTATGGATGGCCGACTCTGACACTTTGTCAGTCAAAGCTGCCCTTGCATTTTATAATAACTGGATTGCGACATCAAAACACAATAATATATATAAATTGTAATGTACATTAAGCACAAATTTTATAGGCCACGATATAAAACAGTCTAAATGCTATTTGTTGCGTATGTAATGACACTTAAACGAAAGATAAGTTCAAACTAACAGACAACTAGATCGATATGTCGACACAATTTGCAGTTTTATTTTTAGCTTTACAATTATTTAGAAATATATAGCTTAATAAACTTTTTTTTTTAATTTGATAATTGAAAATATTTGCTATGGCAATTGTTACGAAATTGACAGAGTTAAACAAAATTAAAATAAAAAAAAGATTTTTTTTTCCAAATTAACATTTGTATAAAATATTTCAGCCAAAAGATAACTTACTGCTATATTAGATGTTTTTAAATTATCACCATATTATTTAACAGACATTAACTATGTATGCAACGCAGTACATAGATCATTTACAATAAATTAATATCTATTTGCTTCGTTTCTGATGTGCAATATTTCCTATTTAATATAAGTCTGCTTCACGCTTTATCCCGCACTTAGCAGGGCAGGCATAATGAACCTACTGTTATGACACTCGGTGCTCCATTTTCCGCCGAATTCTGGTGACACTGGCGGAACTCAACGCCTCGCTATGGCTCTACACCAGAGCGAAGAAAATGAAAATATGAATTATTTCATTTCCTAAAGTGCGAAATTTTATTAAGTATATTACTTAAACACAAAATTTTATATATCAACATACGTATCAGCACGTAGATACATTCAAACGCTTCTTGAATAAGGGATTCATATAGCGTTGTCTCAGTACCTACCCAGCTAATTATTTATTTGTTCTCGTTATTTCTAGTTATCAGAGACGGAAACCCTAGTTTGGCATCAGACCAGTGTGCTTGCGAGGCGCATAAATGTTTATGTTATTATATGCAAATAAGGATGTATCATATGCCGCATTGTGTTCGGACGTTCAAACTATATGTTGGTATCTTATACTTTTGTTCAAAAGGCGTTGTAGTTCTTTGTAGAATCTCGAATTTCCTAATATTTTATAATAATTTTTATTCTATAATAAGACAAAGGTTCTCATTTTTTAAAGAGATTGAGAAAGTACGGAATGCAATATCAGTGTAAATGGTAAGATATTAGAACAAGTGAATGAAGTGGTACATTTGAGATGTATGTTCAGCGGTTGCCTGTAACAGGGTTACAGGCAAAGTAAGAGAGGTAAGAGAGGTAGAGGTCTCCTCTTACCTGTGTTTTCAAAGGTCAACCGAGGGCTCCTCAATTGACCTTCGAAAACACAGTCGAGGAAGGTCACGTAAAAAGCGTTAGGACCGACCGGAGGGCATGCATGAAGAGGTTGATGACAGTGGACGAGGCGAAAGAGGTATGTAGAGACGGCAGGGACGTGTCATTTTAAACACGACGATTGTGTGTTCGATTCCCTCTAGGGAACTTATGGAGACTGAATAAGTTTTTATTAATATTTTCATTGCTTCGCTTCGCACCAAGGCAGTGCGCAACGGTCCACTACTCAACATGCAATGTCTTTAAAAATCGGCAGAAATTGGAGAATGGAATACGGGATACAGCGTGAATGTAAAAAAAGATATAAATATAATATATTTACGAGTATATCCCGAATGATTTCACTCATATAATTACAAATTTGACTAATGACAATTAAATGTCCGTAAATTAAATCCGAGTCCAAAATTGATGAACTTTCTAATGTTTTTATTGTGGATACAGTCATCTACACTACAATATCTTTAAAAATACCATAAAGCGATAAAAAACCCGACGTAGGTTTTTGTAAAAAAACATAATTATACAGGGGTGCCGAAGAGGGAAGTTCGGGATTTACTAAAGGAATTCCTTGTATTCGTATTACGTACTTCCACCAAATATGAGCACCATATATATGGCCGCCGTCTAGTATAATGGATCAGATTCGTAAAAAAAAATTGTACACTTGAAATTCTCGATAGTAAGTTAGTACATGCTAAATTGTGTATATTCAACTAATCTGACAGTATGAGAGTGGCGTAAAGAAGTACAAGTATTCTACTTCAAACAAATTATATTTTATTTACATGATGTTTCTTGAGTTTTTAAATTAATTACGATCAATGATTTAAAAAAAATATTCTCATATGAGACAGTATGACTAGGGCATCAAGATGAATCATATATATCTTAATCTGACGCGCATGAGTATTTTAAAGTGACGAATTTTTTTTAGCACATTCTATGACTGCTGCGAGCTTGCGTCGCATCCAAATCGTCAGATGAATATATAACAGCTTTTTTCAGGTGCACTTAACACCCCCTTAGAAAATCTGACGCGCTTGATCATTTTTCTTTTTATTCATTTTAAACTCTTACGTACGACCTCCTCCATCATGGATGGTCAGATTAACATATTAACATTATTAAGAATACGTAGGAAATGGATGATATCAATATTTGACGCGCTCGAGTATATGTACATACTAGACAGTTATTTGTACATTTTTGAAAATCAAATTAAACGAACAAATCAAAATAGTATTATATGATCGTTTTTTCTTGTTATCATCTAAGCTTTGCAACCCATTAGTCCTCTATGACGCTCGAGCAAATCCTGAGTTGGCATCATCGACTCCCGTGCTGAAAATTGTGCTTATACCAATTGCAGAATAGCTATCTGTCAGCAGCCAAGTCAACGAGTGAGCCTCGCTCAGACGATTATGTACACGTTTGGTAACAGGTAAATTGTGTTTTTCGTGACACTCATGTTAACACCAAAATTAAAATGCAGCGTAGGACGCATAACCTACTTAAGGCGGCTGACGAGGCGACAGAGATACCTAAACAAATCGTTATATTCAATTCAAAAATCCTCATTTATATGACCGGTAGGCGGCACGCGGACAACCGAAGGACGTTTTGCCTTTTATCGAAAATGACACCAATTAACATAATAAGGAGTTAATCATAAATAATAATTTATTGATATGTGCCTTTTCAGTATTGAGTGTAATTTTATATTATTATTTCATGTTAATAAGCAAAATGTTAATTTTAATAAAAGAAAAAAATTACTTTGAAAAGTAAATTTAATGCAATACATAGAAATTATATTACATCTGCGTTGTAATTAAAGTTGTAGATACATTGTAGCAAGTTGTTTATTTCAGGAATTCAAAGCCCTCTGAAAGTTCCGTGAAAGCGTTCCAATTATGCACTATTATTCGTTGAAGCGTAATCTGATGTTATTGAAATAACCAAATTAACAAATGAGATTCGACGAGAGAGACGATGACATTAACAAAGGAGATTCCACAAATCCAAATTCAGGAAACCAAAATATCAATTGAAGGAACTTTATATAATTAAGGTTAATTCTCTCTCAGCTTCTTGCTGTATCCCGGAAGTAGTAGTAGATTAGGCAGAGTGAGCCTAGTGTTAAGACAAGACATTCCACCGAATTCTGTGGGCGTTGTGTGTTGACGGGCGGATCTCAACGCCGCGGTTTGTCACGAATCCAATGCGAGAAAAAAAAATTGTCACTTTCTCGAGAGGGAGTCGAACCCACAACCAGTGGCTTTTACAGTCACCCACTTGTGCCTCTGCGCCACGACTAGCCTCACTAAGCTAAATATACCTAAATATTTTTAAAAATATGGGCTACTTACTATTCTCAATTTTTTTAAGCAATCGATTCATTAATATAGTTAGTGATATAACATCATTTGATAAAATTTCTAATAGTTGGTGTAATTTTCTTAACTTTTAATAGTAATAGTTAATATCTGTTTCTCTAGATATAAGGTGCTCACCGTAACTAACGGTTGCATAACACGTTCCGCTTTCCACCTGCCCACGTGTGGTGGTGGGCTAACTATTTGGTACAGCTTTGCGAAACTGATGCGTGGGTGATATTGCCTTTGGTTTTATTGTAATACTATCACACGTATATCTTATTATTAATTATGCAAAACTTTTGTTCGTATAGTAATATGTTAAAATATTAAATATATATATATATATAGATTATGTGACGTTAATTAAGTAAAGTGATGGGCGTTTTGAAATGATTTTTAAAATATCATATAACTTGTACAGATAAAATTTTTCGCGGGTATCCAATGTAATTATTAATAAATCTATCTATTCAAAGGCACTTCCAGGGTCCGGATGAGGCCAGTTGTGGCATAGGGGCACAAGTGTGCAACTGGTTGTAAGTTCGACTCCCACATTGGAGGAAATAAAACATTTATTGAAATTTATATTTTAATTTCTATATTCTGTGGCGCTGAATTTCGCCACTCAGCACCAGAATTTGGTGGAAAAAGGGGAACACAGTGTCTTAACACTGGGTTCTCTCTACCTACCTTGCTGTGTGCAGGATACAGCGTGATGCTTTTTATATATTATATAAAAAGCATTATAAAATCAAAATTTTAAAGAAAATTTCCTGTACCGAAAGCTTGCGTATTGAAAATATACATATATATTCAATGGCCTAAGCCATCATAAGAACTAGTATAAGCGACTTTTTGCTTTATACACTAGTATAAGCCCGTAAAGTTAAAACAATTAATACAATAATATGAATATAATATATCTGATCGTTGAGCTTGTGTAAGCTGCGCGTTGGGTGGGTGGCAAAGCTGTGTAGGAACCATTTAGTGCAAGTGTGGGACCGGCACAGCCCGCCGTGGGAGCGCCCCCGCGATATAAAATTATACCGCCTATTATTTTAGTATTGCCTACAAATTATCGCACACACTGAATAATTATTTTGAATAATAATCAGCTTCACGCTGTATCCCGCACACGCACGCAGGGTAGGCAATTCAAAATATTACTCAATCTAATAATGTATTGGAATAAAAAAGAATAAAAGCTTTATCTAGTATAGGTGCAAGTTGTCTATTTTTGAAAGACGTGTAACGGAATAACAAGAATTGTCCATCAAGATACACTACATCTTATCATTTGATTTGCGATAATGATTTCCTTCCTGATGATGATAGAATGACATCATTCCGGTTCTGTTTTCTGATGATTGGGACAAAATGACCGTTGTGAATGAATCTCCTTAAAAAATACTATACATTACTATTACTAATATTACAATTTGGCATCTTAGTACGAAAAAGCAAATGAAATATCTATTACATTTTTATTTTATTTTTTTAATTTATTTAACAAATTAACACCCTCATATCACATTAATCAAGTTTACCCAGCGTAATGGCACCCCCGTATCGCAATCGAAAGGCCTGTACCAATATTTCGGTGTGTCAGGCCGCGGGGTCGTCGACCGCTTACTCGCAGTGCGTGCTATTTCCAGCGCGAGCGCAGCCGACCGCCTCCGAGCTCGCACGAACCTCGTAAACAAACATGGCGGATCTGTCATTCACTAATTCATTCATCTACGATCATTGTTTGACAAATTGACACTCATTTTCTTACAGCACACGATGTCACCTCGGCTTGGTTTATGTAATTAATATTTGAGTAAGCGTTTACTTATCTTCTAGTTGTTAAACGTTAACAATCTGTTTTTATCAAAAAAACTAATTAATTATTTAATTAAATTATTTTTAGATGACTTCGAGTATTTTTTTCTTTGACATTTAACACAAAAACTATATTCTTAATATTTAACGCTTAAAAATTAATATTTAATTAATGTTAATGATCAAATGAGGTAAAATATTAAGCATTGAGTAAGTATCTAAAATTAGAAATTAAGTAACTTTATATTGAGAATAAAGTCACGGGCAAAGGCTATATTTAGAAAGCATGTATTATGACTTCCTTTTTCTTGGTATACACTTCGAAATGTGCATCCTGAGTGCAGATATTAAGGAATTAAATAGTGGCGTGCCAATGCTGGAAATAAGTGATCAAATACATACATACGTTAACGTTAGCGTTATTATACATTGTTACTTATGATATAAAAAATATATATATTATAAAAATATATAATATTTGTTATTATCAGCTTCACGCTGTATCCCGCACACAACAGGAGAGGCAGGGTGAACCTAGTGTAAAGACACTCCGTAGCCAATTAACCGCCGAATTTTAGAGACAATAGGTGTTGAGTGGCGAAACTCAACGCCGCTCTTTGCCTCAACACCACAATGAAGAAATATAAATTAAAATAAATATTTCATTTCCTCGAGTGGGGATCGAACCCACAACCGTCGCGTTACAGTCACACCCTTGTTCCCCTGGGCCACGATGGCCTCTATAGTGTAAGATTATAAGTAATAAACAATGAATCGAATTGAAAAATATTCTCATGTAGAATAGCAGATTTATCGTGGAAAGCCTTCTTTTCATTATACGAGTATAGTATATTACTTACACCTATACTCGTATTATTTTTAATCGTTTCTATGTAAGGAATGTGTACCTGTGGTCAGAGTCACCTCGGGCATTTCCATTTTGTGCCATGTGTCATCCACAACTCAAGTATCTCCATTTAAGCAAGCCTGTAAAAGCTAGACTTATATTATATAACCGCTATAGTATAACAATCACATAAGAAAATGCAAGTAATTTATATGTCTAAGTGATAGAAATTGTTTTGAACTCATCAGTTACAAACAAATAAAACGTTTGAAAACTAAGAATCGTTTAAATTGTATTAACTTAGCTGACGTTACCGTAAATCTGTTTTTATAGTTTACGTTACAAAAAGTGATAACGATTATCGAAAGCTTATTTTTTTGTCGTCTGCGATAAGAATTTAAGTGTATGCGTATTATAAAAGTTTTGACTAACGAAAATGGTTTCTTGATTCGCGCCAAATCTATTCGACTGATATTGGCGTACATTGTTACACACTGTTTCTTCTCTGACGTTGAATAGGGTTGCTTTACTTTAATTGAGAGTTTTATGATATTAGAATTAAATTATTAATATATTTTTGTAGTTACAGTTTCATATACATATTATTTGTATTTTTAATTATAGTTTTAATATTTATAATATTAGTAGTATATCAATTACTGTATATATAACATAACATATACAAGACATATAAATTACATATAACGTAATAGTAATATTTACCAGTCAGACAAGTAGGGGGCACTTCGGTTGACCTTCGGAAATACAGTATCAGAAGAACTGGTCATGTTAAAAACATGAAGAGGGCAAGTATGAAGAGGTTGATGACAGTGGACGAGGCGAAAGAGGTGCGTATAGACCGTAGCGTTTGGCGCTTCGTTCTGTCTGATCGGCAAGGATTGCGGTGATGCTGGTTGTATTACAAACCATACAAAAGTAATTCTTCTCTTACTTCTAATGTAACGAGCTTAGTATATGTTCTTATTATAGTTAGAATAAACATTTTATATCGTTGTTGAGGCCATGGCGAAATGAAATATATTGATCTCCCCACTTTGGTAGCTAAGATAAAGTACGACATTGAGTTCCAGTTCTTAAGAAAAAGTGTTCCAAATTAGGGGTAGAGAGTTGAAAACGGAGTATTCTAGCACTTAGTTCAGTCAGTATGCCGTTAAAGCTGAATAAAAATATATAAAATGTATATTTTCAACGACAGCCCTGCTCGTATAGCACATCTGTAGAACATATTCAAGCGTGCCTTTTGTTCCTACCCTGACCATGTGGCCCGCGGCGCGTTTACTCGTCGTTTTTTTTCTGACAGTCTTTTTTTTTCGTTTGACAAAATTTAAAAACCATTCGTGTGTCTATTCGAGTATCCGGTCAATAAAATAAAGGCTTATTTTACATGGCGCGGAGCGGATATTGTGTCGTTAGTTACACTAAAGGAAAATTTTGTAATTTTTGTATGACAGCAGTACAAGGTCATTAGTTAAGTTATAACTTAATTTACGTTTAAATGTCGATTGATTATTATTGTTATATCTGTGAATTTTAATTTGAATAGAAATAACATTTAATTCCAATTTATTTTTTTAATACTTTATATTATATTCGTTTCTTGACCATTAAATTTAATTTTACGAACGCTCTTTATTCCTAGGTTCCTAACTATACTTCCAATAAAAGATATGGACCAGAAAAATTACACTTTATTATTTCAGGCACAATATTTGTAAAATTGTTAGAAAATGTAGTTTTTCCCACATTTTTTTTGTAATCGCGACGCTGCACCGTAGAATGCAGTGGCGGCGATGTCAAACACGTGTCGCTGAAGAGCTGCCAACTAGCTACGACATTTCCTGTTTACCAAGTTGTGCCCGCGCTGTCTCACAGTACTAGGCCACATATGACACAGTGTACCTGAAATATGCGATATGATAAAAAAAATTATCATAACTATTATTACTTCGTGGGCTTTTTTTCTAGATAAAGAAATATATATTTTTAATATTATGTTTTACAATTATGGCTTACAATATGATTCTAATTATTTACTTTTTATTATTGTATTAATGCATTTTGATTAAATTTAAATTCAAATTTTCACAAATATTCACTGGATTCGTTCAGAGCGAAAGTTGGAACTGTAACAAGAGATAGGTAATTATTGAAAGTAAAACCTTTAAAATATCCTGAAAGCGAAAGCCGTAGTCGCTACGATAATAAATTATTACATAAAATATTTATCACAGTCAAAGTTATTTCAACATGAGGTAGGCAAATACATGCATAGAGGTATGTTATCAGATCGTAAAAATCCAAGGCAGCGTACGTCCTCAAAACGTCCCCAGTAACTTATTTGACTTTGTCCAACTCTCGTGGATTACATCGATACTTAAAAAAAATCTATTTTTTTCTTATAAATTTCCGTTTGTCGAGTCGAGAGTTCCGCGTAAGGCGTGGCCTTGGGAAGTGTTGACCAAGAGCTCTTATTTGTTCTATCATATACGACCACTGTAAATACGAACTTACAAAATTATTTCAATTTATTTTAATGCCATTTAGTTGATCATTGAATGATAATATTATATAAGATATTGATATAAAGCGAATCACTCTAAACAATGTAATTTAGAGTATGGAGAATTTGTATAATTAAATCAAATTCATTAATATATAAATATTCGCTAGTTGCTTGAGCTTATTAAAACGGATATTATCTTATTATCGATCAATGATTTTACATATTTTATATAGTACTACAATAGAGATAACTATAGTTGCTTCTGTGGGATCAAACAACCGAACCTGATCAAATATTTTTTCCTCGTGTCGTTTGTACACAGTCAACACGTTGTGTCACCTTATCTTAGTAACGGGCAATGGTTACTTTGACTATGTATAGACTTGCAAAAATCCTTTGACTGGCATAATATACTATGAATTTAATTAACTTTTAGTATTGATTTTATCTGCTGTGTGCGGAATACAGTGTGAAACTGATTGTAATTGTACTTTTTTTTTTTAATAAAACATGTATCGATTTTTTTACATATCTAGTAGGTAGTATAGGTCAGTTGTGGCGACAACCGTAGGTACCAACGATACTTATATTTAAAAATCAATGCCTCAATTAATACTTTAATTTCGTACTTTATGTATTAACATGAAGCAGGATTTTAATTGTGTTTCATCATTCTCGCAGAAATGTTCTTTGGTCCCAGTGACAAACTTCTTTGTCTATGGAGTGCTATATCCTAATTTTCTATAATATTAAAATATATTACTGTAATATTTGAATTTTTTTTGGAAGATTAAAATATATTATCAATTCAATAATAAGCAAGATTTCGATAAAAAAAAAAACAATTTTTTACATAGTATTCATCATGATTGCTCATATCTATAGAAATGATTTACGTACGTAAGTGGATATTTTACATCGCTTGTTACTTCAATAAAATATATATTTTTTTGTATTTATGGTCAGGAATTATTAATGACCTACTGGAAAAAAATAATGGTAAAATATTTCTAAGGTCTCTTAAAAATACTTACTGCATGCACTGCTATTGGAGGGCCTGAAGTTAAAATAATCAATCAAGTGTGAGTCCTATTCGCGCACCAAGCTTCCGCACCAATTTCAGGAGCGTAGATAATTTATTTATATTGTTAGTTTTCACTGCATGTCAAAATGTCATCACTTTCATAGTTTCACGGGAAGTGTACGTTTTGATTACGCGGCAAATTTCATACAAAATGGAACAAAATCGATACATATTGATAATCGATACACTGTCGTATCTTTTAATTTTGTTGGCTTAAAAGCTTGACTCTTCTGTATGCGAGATACAGCGTGAAGCTGTTTGCTTTAAAGGACAGAATATTCAGGAATATTTTATTTTAATTTCAGTTTAATAACTCCACGCAGTCTCGAGAGAAATGATCTTGACAGACGAAGAACAAGCTGATCCTATAAGAGTTTTTGGGTTACCGAACCCTGAAAAGCTGGCAAACATTATCTCTATACCTACCAATCCTTAGAGTTAATACAAAAATACATACTATTACAATATCAGCTTAAGTTTATAGGTTGAAGTGCAATATGCTAGTTCAGATAGTCCACATCAGAATCAGTCCTCTCGCAGTAAATTCTCAGATAGGCTTAACGGGGGACGCAATTACAATGATTAAAGCCAACTGGTTTCTATCACAGTGCCCGTCGCCGGAGCCGCAATCAACTATCAACAATTACTATGAAATTCAGAATATTTGATAACTAATCTTAGTTAAGTTAAATATACTTAATTCCACTTTCTATACCTTTGTATAATAAATTTGTAGGTGATGTAGCTTTTGCTTTATATTAGTATACGAAGTTTATTTATTAGGTCATTTATTTTAGTTTTTTTTTAAAAAATACATATGTTTTATAAAATTAGGTAATGCTGAACTTTTTTCCGCTCCGGTAAAAGCTCCGGTATAGACAGAACGGGGACACAAATGAGATGATTAACATGAACTGGCTTGAGTAGACGAGGTTAACAATTAACATTGACTTCTTATGTGGAGAAAAATATTTTTTAGTTTCTTTACATAAAAGGCTAATAAATCAAATTAAATCAGCTTCACGCTGTATCCCGCATACTACAGACTAGCAGAGGGAACCTAATGTTAATACACTCCGTTCCCCACTTTCTGCCAACGTTATTGTAGTGTCGATATCTGTCGCGTCACTAGGAACGTCTCGTCGCTTGTACAAACTAAATAAAAGATAATACCAACTATTTTGTAGCTGAAACAATTAGTAAAACATTGCCTTTGACATGTTCAGTAAAGCTGACTTTAAATTATTTACGTCGGACAGCTAGGGGAATTAGGTAAACTGAGTGAAAACACGAGGGCGGTGTTTCAAAGGGATACAAATATAGCTGGCGCCAGCTGCAGCGACAGACTCCTCTACTAATCTCTGCGATAGCCAATTTGCCTCCACTTTTTTTGGAGTACAAAAAAATCTGTTCCTCATTCATAATTTTGACTTGCTTCATTCATGTTTTTAATTTGCTTTTGATTATTTAGAACACGTATCATTTCATATATTTATTGACCATTGCCATATGAAAAATCAGTGATATTCAACCTTATTTCTAGAACAATGAAAAACTTGACTTCCGCTATTCGACACACAATGCGACACAGAATTTTATTACATGCAGGATACACCGTGAAGCTAAAAAAAAAATTGAAATACTTATATTGCTATCACTACATTTTTACAAGTAAACATTAATTTCCTAGTAATAATATTTGTAGTAAAAAAAAAACTTAATTAATTCATAATTTAGTTCATTCAGTATAAACTATTCATAAAATTGATAAACAAAGATGCAAATTACCTGTAGATAGTCGTTACAATCCTGTGTTAAAATTAGCCGACTGATTTGAAAGGCGAGAGCGAGCGGACGGAAGCCGTCTCTAAAATAACAACCCGCTAGCCCGCTAACTGTCCACTTCCACTCCGTCGTGTCCCACCGTTCCTCTGGAAATTTATTTAATATCTTACACCACGTTTTGATATGACTTTAATTTTTTTATAAATAGCTTTGAATGCTGCATTTGTTATTATTTGGAGATATTGCTTGAGTGGCGGAACTCAACACCGCAGTTTGTCTCATTACCAGAGCAACTTTACATATGCCCGCAAACTTTTTATAATAAAAAATTTAATATTATATTTTTTTTCTATGAAAAAATGTAAATTTTAATATATATATTTTTTCCTTTATTTGTATTATAAGTTCTAATTTTGAATCAAATTTCATAACTGTAGGTACACTGAAGTACCTTGTGGGGTTCGATTACGCGGCGAGCTTCATACAAAATACAACAAAGTCGATACACAAAAGCTCGTATCTTTTGTGTTAATTTAGAAGCTTGATTTTTCTGTATAAGGGACCACAGACTTCAACCGCGGAACCCTAACTAGAGAACAAAAATGCTCCACAGCCTTTTTTAGTGAAAGTGTCATAAAGATCAAAAAAAACCATTTCAATTGTTGCAGAGATCAGCCCGGACAAACAGATACTTTGTTTTATTTATATGTATAGATAAAACAATATTAAACATTAATTCAATGTACTTCATTGCTTTTTCATTAATCAATGTAACATAATCTGTTAGATTATATGTGAGATAATCTTGCATCGTGATTTTGGCGCACTTCATACTGGCCGATTGGCTCTAAAATATGGCCACGTGTCCGGATTCAATGACAAAAAAATGTTTCCACAGCATGAACCTGATGTCTTTTTCCAAGAATGAGAAAATACTTTTAAGTTTATTATAAGATTTTTAAAACTATTTGTTTTCTTATTATTTTACCTTAATTGATTTTTATTTTATTTATGTTAAAGAGAACCTAAATTTTTCCAAATAAACATATATGGTATATATATATATAATACCTATACTTTTATTTGTGGTAATCTGGAATAATTAATGATCAAAATTAAATTAAATTATAGGTCAGTGCAATTTATTTAATGAGAACAATATGTAAAGTAATTTAGGTGATAAAATAAAATTTAAAATACTTATGAAGAGGCATATATTTAAGTCGTATACATAATTCAATATTTGCTAGCCTTCGTCAAGATGTGTCCAGTTAAATAAAAAAGATTTTAATGTATATATCTACACTGGTTAAGATTAAAAATTATTTATCTGTGGAGTAATATTCTTGATGGTGCTGGTGGGCGTTGAGAATGTGGATATTTCGGGCTATTATCGCGTGCCCACGCCTCACTATTGGCAGAAAAATGTTACAAAAATACATCGTCGCAATTCACTCTTACCTTTTGCCGACATCTTTGGTCATTGAAGCTCTGCATCTCGTGCAGATTCCGTAAATTGTAATATACACAAAATTGTCAATGCTATAATTAGAGTGATAATCGAGATTCATACAACTTTCGCAGTCCTCAGCAGTCGTAGGGTTCTCTTATCTACAGCTTATCAGTGTTACAGCGAGCGCGGAGACGTAATGGAAGATATGTGTTCTAAATCGTCTTGATCTCTCGCTCGTTTCCGGTGGTTGTTTACAAAAAAATAATATATAGATATCTATATATAAACTCGTTGTCCAAAGCGAGCAGACGAACCGGCCGGCCGAGATACTTGGTGCGATTAAAAATCGTTACAACTTCCGTTCAGGTTGGACTCTCGGAGCGGAGGCCCAGATGAAAAAGATAAATATAAAAAAAAAAACAAAGATCGATACGGCGGGACGGCGCTACCTGTTTTTTATCGAGCTTAGCTTGGGGCAATTGGACGTTGTGACGTGGTGGCCAAATTACTTCTTACATTTACATACACGAACAGTCCCCTCAGTTCTACTACACATATTACGAAATCCACAAGAAACGTTAAGAAAGTCGGCCTTATGGCGGCTCGCCGTAGTAGTTAGTATCATATATGGACTGATCACATAAACTATAATCACAATAAAATTTAAAAAACTATGTATTTTTAAAATTTCCTATGGAAATCATCATATAAGTCTTACTAATTACAAATCGAGAATTATTATTCGATACCTGCCAGTAAGTACCCGTTACAAGTCCACTCGTTTTAAATCTCACTAAAAACTCCTTATACTGATGTCCGTAACTAAATAACGATTTATGGGCCATCCAGCTCACAAATTAAAGTACAGGTTATTCTATACAGTTTATTATCGGGCTATTTTATACGGATTATTACGTGGCATCGAATGGGATATCGTAAACGTCATTACATATTACAGTGCGCCCGTGTAAGAGACACCCGAAGAAACAAATTGATGACGCCATAAATATTCCCTTATTCGAATGTAAAGAAACGACACTTAAAAATAATAATATCGAGAAGTCGCTCTAAAACGAAAGCTCACGAGGCAATTGTCCGTTTGTCCGTCGTGATGTATATTACGGATAATAAAATAAACAGGTTACACGTTTAATTGCGACCGACAACATCGATATTATATCGATAGTCGACGAGAGCGAAGGAGATCGGCAATAATTTCACAAATGGTGCGCCACGATAATTAAGTGTTCGACCGCGGCGGTGTGGCGGGGGGCGGGGGGCGGGCGTAACTCCGGTAGCGGTGCAACAGGTCCGGGGGGCGCGGGGTGGCGGGGGCCAGCGCGCCGTCCGGTTCGGCTGCGCGTGCGCCTGTAGTGGTGTCTCTCGAGTCGATCGATCAATGAGCTCAACATCGGCTCGGGCTGTGCCGCCTGCATGCGACTCATTGATTAACGCTATGAACGTGGAATTGTTTATTCATTCATGATCAATATTTTTATTTCAAATCAACGTTTCTACTGTCCGCTACCTACAGTTTGACCTTTTAGAGCGAATATACGATGTATGCTAGCGGAGTTAGCCATATAATATTTTCTTTTGTCAGTTGTGGCCACAGGCAGTGTGCTGTTCGACCTTCTTCGAGCTGTTGCGAGTCGCGATGGGGTTTTCGTTCTCCACCCAAACATTATACGTAGGGACGCCTCGTGGGAATGTAAATGTTTATAAGATTGCACATCCATTTATGATTTAAATATGATTCACTGCAAATACATGATAATTCATAAAAATCATTATTTGAATCTTTATAAAACGTAAAATGAGGTCGGTAAAAATAATATCGAAATTAATTTAAAAATTAAATGACATTTTTTTTTCTCTTTCAGATTTGTGCGAGTTCCCATATAAAATGTAGGTGAGTAATCCGAGAGTTTGCTGTGGTGTGTACCCAAAATACTACTTAGATATAGTATATTATTATTACACTATTTTTAATTATTGCTATTTGATAAATGAGGAAAATATTGAAAAAGAAAAAAAAGAAAAAATTTCAAACCTCATCGATCTCCGGCGAAGTTGGTAGTCATATATTATAAACGTTACGTATTTAATCAACGATTGCCTCATAACACACGTTAAGAATAATTAATTGTCATCCTCCACACAGTTATAGTCATGAATATCGATTAATGATTCGAATAAAAAAACGCATCTAATAAAAGAACTGCAAACACTTGTTTAAAATAATCAAAAAAAGTAGTTTCGATTGGCTGAACTCAATACCGCGTTTTGCCTCTACATCAGAGTTAAAAAGTGAAAATATTAAATATATAAAACTCACTTTTACAGTCACACTTTAAAATATCTGCGTCTATTTATTTACTGACACTAGTTCAGTATAGTATTTTCATTAATCTATCTGGAAAGAAAATGTATTAAGTAAGGTTAGTAATAACCACAGATTATAGATAATCTATATCTGTATTTTAACAGACCTTATATACATACATTCATACTTTTTCTCCACGAATCTTCTTTATTCGTATTACATATATGTACATACATATATATGTATGTATTTATATATGTTTACCTATAAGATTAATTCATGTAACAATTGAGTTTGATACTTCCGTAATGCAAAAATGAATTTAATTAAAATTGTTGTTAAATAATGTGATTGGCCAAACCTATGTATTCCTTTGATGACCACATTTTACTATATACGATTAAAGAGTTATTGTATAACTGTTATGTGAACCACTCACGTTACATACTCGAGTTTTGCTG
This sequence comes from Heliconius aoede, assembly GCA_037355905.1. NCBI lineage: Eukaryota > Metazoa > Arthropoda > Insecta > Lepidoptera > Nymphalidae > Heliconius > Heliconius aoede. The sequence goes on from JBAIZZ010000299.1 coordinate 83,100, forward strand.
ATATTAAGTATACATTTAATGTGTGTGTGTGTGTGTGTCTATAAATACACTATATCTATTAAAAACTCTTTAATACATTGTTGTATCATTATATATATTTGAGTGTGTGTGTATATGTGTGTGTGTGTGTGTGTGTGTGTTTAAACAAGTAATCTCAAAATTAAATAAGTTTTCTCACATGTTTTTCGTCAACGTATTTTGTTATAATGTTTGTTTAATTTTTCCATTAACTTAAACAAGCTTGTAGACTTACTGGTCGTGAGGCAACCGTGCAGGTGTGGGTTCGGAATTTGCGTGGACCCGTGTGTCGCAGGCGTTGCGTGGGCGGCCGGTTCGCCCACGACGCCGCACCTAGCCGCAGAGCCGCCAAACTTTACGTACTATGGAACCTCATGGATATTATATACACCTATTACTTACATACTCTATACAAATGTTTATCAATACCTAACTTATATATTAATAAAAAATTGCTTAGATTAGACAGGCCAGTCATGGTGCAGGAGTACAGGAGTGATTGTAACATGGCAGTTTTGAGTTTGTCACCACTCGGGAATATGAATTACAATTTGTAAATACTTTTATTTCTTCGCTCTGGCACGAAGGCAAAAAGCCCGGCGTTAAATTTTACCTCTCAACACGCAATGCCTTGAAAAATTCGGAGGAAAGAGAGGAACGGCGTGTATTAACTCTACGTTCTTATTTATTTGTGTAACGCAAATTTATTTAAAAAAATAGTCTAAAAGGTTCATTGTAACGGAAAATAAAATTCAAATAAAACGAGAACAGCTTAATTTCTTTCCAATTAGCTTCCATTTCAACCGAACCGAACTTTCCTCGGATAGATTTAGATATATCTAACTACCCGCTAATACAATTCCCACGAAATTCTGAATGGTGGGAACATTTACACAATGGGCTTGCCTCAAAAAGAATTTAATAGTATGTTGTGTGCTTTGGATGAAACTGATTATATGACTGCTATCGTACACGATACCTACCGAATATAGTAACGTTGAGTACGCTGTTATTACGATTTAAAACATTGAACAGAAACAATAATAGGTGATATTGATGTTGAAAGAAAAAAATATTTGAGTTCGTATGTATAAGAAAGGCGGTTGGTATATCGACTATGTGATCTATGGTGTGGCCATAGAGTAGAATGTTAGTCCATGTTGGCATGGAAAGTGATGTCATTGGCCCGCTCGCCCGCTTGCCCGCTCGCCCGCCAGCGACTGTTCCACTGGCTGTCACAGCTACTTTTGCTTTTTGAGTGAACATTTTACATCCTCCTAGTCGCAGTCACGGTCGCACACGTCATTCGCTTGGAATTTTCTAATCACTTCGAAATTAGATCCTGAGGTGCCTTTTTGTGTGGTGCTGTAAAAAAAACGACTTGAATAAGCAAACTATACACTTCAAATGTATTTTCTATATGTTTGCCTACAGACATTTTAAACAATTATTTTGTATATTTGTGTTGCAAACGTTGCGAACATAATGAAGGATTCGAATTTAAAGAAATCAAGTTCCAATTTCACTTTTTAGAAAGACGATGTAATAAAAAGTTAGTTCCGGCTCATTGTAACACAACTTAAGTAGATTTCGTTGTTGCTACAATCTCACTAAATATTGAATAAAGATCGGGTAACTGTAACCTCATGCGAGCGCGAGTGCGCATTTTTTTAGAAGCCTTTATATGTTATGAGTTTATGACTGTAAAATTTAAGTCAAACTGGTTTAACTCTAGTTTGTTTACTTAAAATTTACATATTTGTAAAAAAAAAGTAGTTCCAACGAGTAATAACTATATTTAGAATTTCAAGCAGACAGTTATATTTTTGTAATAATTGGAATTTAAAGGTATTGCCACTACATGAACTAGGCCCATTTTGTTGTATACTGAATATTGAGGCATATATATATAAATGGCAACTTTGCCCTGCGGCCCTGGTCTCGCAAGGAGCTGGCATCATCCGAGATGTCAGTAGCAGTGATTGCTTCCTGCGACCGGGGCGCCGGGGCGCGGGCCGAGCTCTTAATAGAGGCAGCGGACGGCCTCACGGAAGGTCGACCGCCTCTCGCCCGCACCGCGCCTCGCCTCTTGCACGCCCTCGCTCGACCGCTACGTGGAATTTTTATAATCACCTTCAATTAAAACGAGAAATTCATCTAGCGCGTTCCATCTTCGCGTGACAGCCAGTTCGCTACAGTACGAGCTCGTCCGGCTGCGTGTTCTATCTAAACGTCCACATGGGCTAGGAAGGTCACCGGCTATGAGTGCGGAGTGCGCGTCAATGGAGTGGACCGCGACGTGAAGTGCGACGGCGTCCATTCAGCGGAGTCCTTCATAGCTTTTGTTCTTACGTAACGCTCGCGCGTACGAGTTATTGTCGCATTAAAATATATCACAGTGTCAATGCTAGCAGGCATCAATGAATGTGCAAATTAACAAACGTAAAAATAGAGAGATTATGTTGTTTTTTTTTAATAACAAAAAATTATGGAGTTTACTTTATATTTATTAGTATCTACTGTATTAAGCTCTACTAAATACATAATCAAAAAATTTTGTCCAATAAAAAAAAAAACTTTACGTAATATAATATATAAGCATAAGTTATTTTTATTTGCTTATAAGAAAGATTATATCTACGAAGAAATTCTAGAGACGACGAATTGTATTATTATCGTTAGACTAATATTAATTATAGTAATGTGTTTGCTTCTATAGTCTAAATAGTCTATGCATTTGCTTTATCAAGCTCTACATCCGGCATCAATACAAACGTCTAACTCAGGCATTCAGCTATAGTATTATTTTCATATGTTTTGGACGAGCACTAAGGCCCTTATTTATAAACCGCTCTTAACTGAGATCGATCTCAATAATAAATTATATATCTGAGAACGAAAACAGCATCTCAAGATCTATCTCAGAGTTGAGTGCGACTTGTTAATACGAGGTAAGATAGTCATTTAAACAAACAACTGTCATACGAACCGCTTATCGGCTCTCATACTCGCGAAAGATAATTCGTGTTCAAAACAATACTATTTATCGCTGTTAAGTAACCAGACAAGTTATTTCGTAATATGGTGCTCTTATAGATATAGACGGCAATAAATTATTCCCGCCTCCTAATTATATTCAAGAAAGAAATACGAATAAAATGAGGCCGATAACACTATTTGACTTTAGAAGGAAGTTCACAGATAACCAAATATTTTGAGAAAACAATCGAAAGATAACATGTTTAGCGCCATATAAAAACTATACCTACTTACTATACTTGTTGCTATTAAAAAATTATGTGTTAAATTTTTAATTTCAATTTTTCTAAATTGTTTTCTTGCGGCAATAACAATTTGTCATCGTGATTTTAGTCAATGTATTACCCTTATCTATTTATAAATATTTTAATATAGAAATAATAAATGTATGGGATTATTTTAAAAATGAAACCAGTTATATATTACTTTTAACACGTTCAAGCCTCTCATTTGACTTTCGATTCGCTTAAGTATTGATAGCGTATACACGAAATCTTAAAACTAAATGCTAGGTATACAAACGTCGGTAGGATAGCATCGATAGCCGAGGCGGATGGAAAGCGCTGCGCTGGCGCAGGCTTCCGCTCGCGGGCGCACCGCCTCCAGAATAACAAATGAAACCTGATTTCTATCGAGGCCCACGTTCGTACTCGCTTTACAATCAAAACACTTTTTTTGGCTCTTATTTGAGTAGGCAGCGCTCTATATTCAAACGGATATTGTAATTGTCATGAAATTTATTAAGTTTAACCAGCCCACGCGAAGGTTTATGATATAAAATAAATAATGCTTCTATGGAAGTCACACATATGTATACACCCATATATACACACACGCATAGTAATGTTATTCTTACTCATCAGAATACGCCATATTATGTTCATATCCGGTCTACAGCTGTAGGTAGTAGTTACATTACAATAAGGTAAAGTAGAATTAAGAAATACCTAATTGTTGGACGGAAAAAAAATGAATGGAGTGATTATACGACACTCTATTTTAGTATTTTAGTGTAAAGACACTAGGATCCCTTTGTCTACTCTGCTGTGTGCAGGATTTAGTATGAAATGGATTTTGTTAAATTGATGAATGCTTACTAGGAAATATGAAAAATATGAGAAAAACCAACATAATTGTATTAAAAAGCTATTGATAATATATATATATATATCTCTAAAAACTATCTACTATCATTTACAAGAATCGATGCGTAATCGGGTTCTTACACGATGGTACGTTTTACTTCCCTCGGACTGTATTTTCCTTGATGTAACCTACTGCATTCCATTAAGTATTCTGTAGCTTTAATTGAAAGTCTGTATCGTTTTACTATTTACTTTACTTACTCAGTTTTCAGGCCATGCATTGTTTCCACCGGCACCATATTTAGATCTAATATTTTTTTTCAACTATGAATACATAATATCTGTCAATTCTAATAACGAATTAAGAATAAAAAAACGGTTACAATAAAAAATTTGAAGCAAGACCTTGTTTTTTCAATAGTAATATATATATATATAAATATATAAAAAGTCTAATAATAGTTATTTATTTTTTGTTTAAAAGGAAACGAGACCGTTAAATTGACAAAAAATTTGCGAATCCGGATGCAAAATTGGTAACAAAAAATTTTTCATTTGCTATACACACACACATGTCGATTTTTATGTTTTATTTGATAACAGTATCCTACTAGTTAGACATATAATAAAATGTCTAATCATATATTTAATATTAACTGTATATATAATACAGTAGCATCACGCTGAACCTATAATTAAGTTAAAACTTAAGACACTTTGTTCCTCATTTTCCGTCGAATTCTGTTATTTTAATCTAGTTCAATTATAATGTTAATTATTTCATTTTTTTGTTCTTATATCATTTACGTATTATTAAGTAGTGTGTTATTTATATTTTAAAATTCTCTGAATCTGCAAAGACTTTTTTCGTTGTTATGTTTGAAAAATATGCAAAATTATTCGCTCTTGCAAGCTTCTCTGACAAATAATTAAATTTCTAGGTACAAAAGGTACTTCATTGAAGTTTTATAAAGATGAAATGGAAATTTAAGCGATTGTTATGTGGTTGAGGTTTGCTTCTGGACAATAGAAGACATTACCTCAGGTAGATTTTTTTTTGTGATACCAAGTATTTGTAAATTGTGGTGTCCATTCACACTCGTTTAAAGATTGACTCTACTCATATTCGGAAGATTTTAATAAATATATTTCTCTTATACAGTATAGTGTACAGCGATGACGTTTATAACACTCTATATTCTGGTACAGGCTTGAGCTTTTAGTACAGTTTGAGGATCTGATAAAACAGCTACAAGTCATATATAGAAAAATTGTATAAATTTAATTTAATATTGGTTAAGTATGTAGTAAGTATGTTTTTTTTGACGTTGAAAACGTGTTGTAAGGCGATGCGTTATCGCTCGTCCTTGACACAGAGACGCTGCGTGCACACACCGCCTCATTGTCGTTGCAACCTTGCGGAAATGATGGCATGTACCATTGTGTCGTGCGTTACACACGAACCGGGGTGGCGGAGTCGGAACTCTCTTCTCGTTCACTCGAAATGAATGATTATCCAATTCGTGGTCGGTAAGAGTAACGTGGGCGACGTGGCTTGACTCTCGCCGGCCGGAAACCTAATTCCCGGATGCGGCCGCGGGGATCTCACCGGAAGCTCGATAAACGAGCATATCCGCCACCGTCGCCCGCGCCGCAAAATTTGGCACCGCTCGCGCTCGCGGGCTGCTTCCGGCCTCCGCTCCCCCCCACGCCCCGCGCCCCGCGCTCGCCCGCGCAAATAGCGGCCGACCGCTTCGTGTACGCGGTTCATTCAGTATGGCCGCCTTCCATTCATAAAAAGGCGAGGCGCGAGCGGCGGGGCGCGCGGCGGGGGTGCCCGCTCCTCCGGCCCGCGCCCGCCCGACGCCAGTGCGGAATGTGCCAGCGGACGGAACGGTCGTTTCGTTGGAGCGCAGCGCCGACGCTCCCGGTTTTCCATTAAAATGTGTATAAGAATAAGTGCAGTGAATCCGCACGAGTTCGGAACGGTCACGAGAATCGCCGCCGTCGAGATCAGGAGTAGAAATCAACGAAGAACTTCACCGAGGAAGTGAGTAGCGGCCATATTGCAGTGATAACCGCGCGGCGGGCGGACGAGAATCGAGGCCGGTGCGTGGGCCGCCCCCCGCCCGCGCCAGGTGCCGCGCGCCGTGCTGGCCGCAGTGTAGTGAGCCCGGGCTCCAGTGTGTGCCCTGTGCCCTGTGCCCCGTGCCCTGTGCCCTGTGCTCTGTGCTGCGAGTGTGTGCCGTCCAGGACATGACGAGTGACCCAGGCGGCGGCCGGCGACCACCGTCACACGTGTGCGGGTCGGCCGTCGCCGCTGCCGTCGAATTTTCGCGTTGAAGCGGGAACCGTCTCTATTAGCTAGCTAGGAATCAAATACCAGCAAAATGATATAATGATGGCGACTATGCTTCAAAAACGAGAATAATGAGCGAGCGTCAATCCTGTTTTCGAACCTTAAATTAATGTTATCTATTCTACTCATCTGGAGTTTTTAGAATCAAAACGGTCAGTCAGATTATTCCGTTTAAAACCGTAAAACATATTCCGATACGAACGTCGTACTCGATTATTATAGCAACAGTAAAACGAATTTCGACTACGTTTGATAACTGAACGCAGATAAAGAATTGAAACGAATTGTAAACAATACACACCGCATATCTTTTAGCATACCCAACAACGCCAGTCGCGCTTGGACATAATATTAATAAAATTAATTTAAATCTTATTAAATCTAAATATTCTACTATATAAAGTTTTTGTTAATTGACATTAAAATTCATGCCGTATTCGAGCTATTTGGGAATACGTAGAATGTGTCATATGTAAAAATAATATACTCAAGAAATGTTCTCAAATTAATATTCATATAATGTAGCATTAACGGCCACATTAATGTTTTTTTTTTACATCTGAATACTAATTTTCCTCACTGATAACGTATATAATAACTATAAAACATGACGTGACTCTTTAAAAACTAAATGATAGTTATTTTCATTTTATTCATGCTACCTCTGGCGCAGTCTAAAATTCTTAGCACTGGTATATCGAGACAAAATAAACAATTGCAAATGTAATTAATTAAATTAAAAGAAAAATTAAAAGAGCATTAAGGATATGCTGTATTTCTTTTATAAATCGTGGACAGTGTGTACTACAGTGTAAAAGTAAATCTCAATTTAATTTATTTTATCTGTGAATAAAATCAAATTAAATATGTTATTTAACGATCAGCATGGCACGCATCCACGGTCATATTTTATTATTAATATTTTTTATAAAGCCAAAATTATACATAAGAATAACGATTTATCAGTGTAAAGACATTTATCTGAGATAGGCGGACACTTATGGAAGCCAGATGCCTGTCATAGTTGTACAAATATGCAAATGGTTTGAAATGAATAATTTTGCCGCTGTTATTTTAATCACCTATCTGATAAGAATCTATTTTCTACGTCCACATTAGTAGTCGAAAGATGTCATCGGATAATTCCGATGTTAAACATAAATAAAGTTTAACGGGATTTTTAAATATTCGTTATTAATCAATTAACGAGTAAAGTAAACTATCAATGGAGTACGTACTGTAAATATGGTCAGTGAAGCTATCTCTGTTGTAAATCAAGTTTAATGTAAATCATTTTATTGTAAATTACCAGTTTAATTGAGTTAAGCATAATTTTATAAGTTAACATTTTAAAAAGTTTCTCACAGTAATAATCCGATTTATTAATTAAATAAACATTAAGGAATAAAAAAAGAATACGGCCTACGTAAATAATATTCATAATTATAACATTACATTTTTACCGAACGTGTCCACATACTTCATTGGATTACTGTAGCTTTTTTTTTATCAAACTTATAAACGACTTGATTCTATAGTTATTCAATAATAAACAGAATACACGATATGTAATAAATTAGTATTAAAGTCAGTTTCGAATTAAAAAGCATTATAATATCAAATAGCCGTCGTAAAGCCGAGATCCGAGATCGATAGAGGATCATAATTCCAGTAATAATCTTCTAATAAGTCTTAACAATATTATAAATAGATATTTAAACGTGTCCAGTGGCAACTATTTATTTTAAATAGTTTATATAGTGAAACAAAATCTACCGATAAATATAACGGTACTCTCGTTTAGATTATACTCATTGCATGTGATATATCATTTAATTCAAATACTTACTCTTTATGTAATAATTGTATATCTATCAGGTAAATGTTATTAATCAACACGCATTGCATCAAAAAATTCTGCAGAAAATGGAGAATAGGCACCCTCTGCGTACCTCGCTATGTGCGGGATAGAGCGTGAAGTTACTTTAGTACTGTGAATGAGATGCTCAGTGGCTATCTATATGAATATTAATGAAAGATAAACTTTTTTAAAGTAGTTAGTTATGTAAGATAATAAAACTTAACGTATTATCAGATATATACTTTTTAAACGTACGCGGAAGGCAATTTAAAAGCGTAACATAATGAAATAATAATGATGTTATAAATTGGATTTGTTGTATTATTTGTTATTACAAACAGTCGTATTATTGTTCAAAATCTATGATTACTTCAAAACTCATGAAACGATTTAGGGTTGAGTGTTCTTGAAGGTCTATTATGTAAATTAGACTCGGTGTTTTGAATATTCGACTAACGTTCATCGTTAAGACAATACGGGCGGGATGGAGTTACACGTATCATGAGATGAAGCGTCATGTCACCAAACCTGAAAATAAACAATCGGCATACATATGTGACACACACATTGCGCGCACTGCACACATGCGCACACACACCCGCGAGCCGCGACCCGACCGGGATACGCGACCAAAATATGTTACTATACGCGTTATTTGCACATGCGCTTGTTTTATTCATTTCTATGTAAAATTTGTAACGACACTCTTGTCATTAACATTTTCAATTTTGATATCCAATATTCAAAGATAATAAACTTTCGATTGCATAAACGTTGAAATTGAAACTGCACATGCGAGTGATGATTGATGTGATGATGATGATTAGGAATGTTCGGAATTTACTATTCTTATATACATGTTATATGGTTTTTGTTAACAAAAAATATTAAGAGAAGTGATATTTTTTCCGCAGGTGGGGACGATGAGGGAACAGGAAGGCGACGGCCCAGAGAGCCGTTAGCCGGACTCGATGGACGAGTATGGCGGGCCGGCGGCGCCGCCCCGGCCGCCCAAGCCGGCGGCGCGCGTGCACCGCACGGGCTCGGGCGCCCGCCCGCCCGCCGTGTCGCTGCTGCGCCCGCGCCCCGAGGCTGAGCGCGAGCGCAACGCCTACGTGGAGGCGCCACGGCGCGCGCCGCCCGCGCCACATCGCCACGCGCCGCTCAAGCCGGTGACGGCGCAGCCCGGCGCCGACAAACGCCGGCCCGCGCCCGCCGGCGCCGGCGCCGGCGACTCTATCGTGTGCGCGGCGTGCGGACGCTGCCGCTGCGCTCAATGCGCGCGACCTCGCCCGCTGCCGTCGCGCTGGCTGTGTGGCTCGTGTCTGTGCAGCGCGGAGGCGTGCGTGGACTACGCGTCGTGCATGTGCTGCGCCAAGGCGCTGTTCTACCACTGCGGGGGCGGCGAGGAGGAGGCGGGCTCGCCGTGCGCGTGCGGACCGCGGCTGGCGTGCGTGGCAGCGCTGGCGGTGCCGCTGCCGTGCCTGTGGCTGTACTGGCCTCTGCGCGCGTGCGCGGCGGCGGGCGCAGCCGCGTACGCTCGCTGCGGCCGCGCAGGCTGCCGCTGCCGGCCGGCTGGGTCGCCGGGGCCGCTCTCCAGTATTATCTAGTCGCCGCGCGCGCTAGTCGAGTCGCCCGCGTTGTACAAATATTTATTGGCGGAGTCGTGGACTCGTGGTGCAGTGTGTGGCGCGCGGGGCCGCGGACGAGAGCCCCGCGCGCGCCGAGTGATCGTTTCCTGTAAATATAGTCGTATAGTGTGAATGTCCGTGAACGTGTCGCCCGAACGCCGAAAGTCTCAAATTTTTCTTGAGACCGTAACGTGTCATAAGAAAACGCTAAAATTAGTATTTTGGATTCCACACAAATCCAGAGAAGATTAAGAATGAGATATAAAACATACTTATTAAGATGTAGATAATTTACCATTTATTTATTAACTGAATTTGTATTTATTTGTAAATAAAACGACAACATTATATTATAAATACGAATGTTTACTACAATTTTTGTTTTCTTTTTTGTTAAACTTACCTTATTTTTTTTACAAAACGTGCCCTATTTAACACTATTTGGAATTATTGTTATTTAAGACTATCTTTGTAAAAATTAACGTGTACACTACTAGTACAAAAGTAATTATAAAATCGAGCTTTCATTAAAAGTGTAAAGATAGTCAAAACTATGTAAAATATTGTATAATATAAAATGTATAAGGCTTATTAACTAGTGACGTCCAAAACCTAACAGATGTTTCCTATATGAAAATCAATAATAAAAATATATAATTGAATTACAATTAGCTGTATAAATTACACCACCGACCGACGTAGAGATAGGTGCAGGATAGTTAGCGAAGTCACGTAACGAAATATTTATCTGAAGTATAAATAGAGATTCGTTTATGAGTCGACAGGAAGTGCGGCGCGCCGCTTCCTCCTGTCTCGCTCTTCCTTCCTCCGAACCATGTTTATTACGTTCCTGGAATGCAATTCGAAAATACACACATTCATGTAATAATATAATAATATATTACTGTATAATTTACAATTATAAAAACTGGATGATACCCAATATTAAACCTCAATATAAATATTCATTAAAAGTATATATTAATGAACGGTATAAATTTAAAGAATTTAAACGTTTAGCGTCACATTCTTGTAAAATTATTTGATTGTACTTATATTGCAAAAAAAAAAAGGGTACCTATCTATATAAATTGTTTTGTTGTTTCTTAGTGGCACGATTTTAAGTTCCACTATAACAAACTTATTTTATAGTGTCATTTTATGCTATTCTAAACATCTTATCAGTTTATATATTATCGTATTCTCTATGGATACGTACGGCAACTAGCGACTATAAGCTTACTCGAGAACGTACTTGGCTGGATCGTTTAAATTGGAACAGCAGATGTCGACAAGCCGCCGACAGCATTTGATGGGCGGACGAGCTCTGGCATGGGATAAAAGGAAACTCGCTATATTAGGACATTAAGACGATACTGAACAAAAAAAAACGTACCATATGCCAGAAATAGAACACCGATATGTGTTTAACTGCCTCTATTCTTTCCATTTTGTAATACTATGTCAAAGCAAAGTATTTGACATGCGACGGAAAGTGCGTGAGATGTGTTGCACTTAACCCTACATTGTACGGTCGGTAGTCGGTAGTCGGTACCACGAAATTGCTTTCGATATATTTAGGATCCGCCGTAGAGCGCGACACTCGTATAGGACGCCTATTTATTTGCAGCGTGCGTAAGCGCACCACATCGAGAATTTTAATGTTAGTTATTTGCAAGTGTACAGGATCTCCGCGGCCGGGCAGTCGCACCACGACAGTTCTGCTCACTCGGGCGCAGATGTGTGTAAGCTGATGATATTACAATAGATAAACCTGTTCGCTGCGACTGAATGCACGTTTTACATTATGAAAAAATAATCTCCCGTATAAAATATGTGGCCCCGCAGATCTTTTGACCTATGCTTCATGGAAGATGGATTATTTGAGTCATTGTGAGGCCGATCCGAGACTTGTGAGACTCGAGGCGGTGGAGGTGCGTCGTGGCGCTTGTGTTCGTAAACGCGTTATTTCACTGTCAAATCTTGCTATTTATCGATCGCATTCCTTGACCTGTGCCCCGAGATGCATGATGCAGCTCCGTCAATAATGCCTCATTGCAAGAACAAGCAGAGATAACTGTCTTTTTACTTTTTTATTGACTACTTATGTAACAGTATATTATCTGTCAAACGAATAGTTATTATAAAATATGCAGCAATATGGGGAACACTCGTATTATTATTAATCGTAATCGACGAGTATAATACGTAGACACAATAGAATTTGTAAACATTTTATTTGTGCAGCTTATATTAATCCTACATCATTTTTTTTTTACATTTATAGGGATTAAAAATATTTTAAACAGTATTAGGTATATTGTTAATCGAATACCGTAAAAAAAAAAACATTATTTGATAGCCACTTAAAGTTCAAGACGTGTGATATTTTGATAAATATGTATTCTATTAATATAGTGGATATTATCATGTGACGCCTCAGTCACGTAGTCGGCGGGTCTGCGAAGTAATCTAGCGACTAACACGTGTAGTATTTAAGTAATTTACTTGATTTTCTTTACAATATATATGTAATGAGTATATTATTATTTTACAATACTTTTTCTCTCATACACTAATAACAGTTTTTTACATCTTGCAGCGACGAAGCTCCCCGTTGCTATTATATTAGATTTTCAGAAATTAACAATATCCAAGAAAATGTAGATCGAGCTGCAGCAGTTTTAACAGTAGCTGGTGCCTATCTCAAGATCTATTACTCTGTTAGTTGCTCTTAATAGGCACAATGGAGTCGGAGTAACGCGAATTCGAAACACCTGCTGGGGTCAAATGGAGTTCAATTATAATTTTGATGTGTAACAATTTGTCGTAATGTTTGACCGTAAAGAGTTAGTTAAGAAATGTGGTTGAATGGCATAAGGCCGTTGCTTCAATGGACCGTCTTTAAGAAATGTCTTCAGATACAGATTAAACTTGAAGTGTCAGGTTTTACGACTGGTGATTAAGTAAATTGACACATCATTGGAGGTCAACCACAAATCCAAGTGGTTTCTCTGGTTTCTCAGACAAGAGCTGCCTGCTGGGTGCGGCTGTAGAGTTGGATCAGCTTATTGGATCCCCGCTTAAGATTCCTGACGTCAAGCGGTCACATAAACAGTGTCCGCTCAACGAAACCATAAATCGATTCATTCATACGACGTTTCGCTTCATCAATCAATCGTCTATAAATAAAAGATGAAAACGCGGCACGGGTGAAACGGCTTCCACTTGGAATTCTGACGTCAGATACAATGGGATAGAGGTTTTTTTTTTATTCCACTTAAAATATATTTTCTAAAAAAAAATACATTATATAGAATTCATAAACAAAAAACAAGTTTCTTGCGTATGGGCGGCAAGTGCAACTTGAATATAATCCAGTAGTCGTTTTTGTTCCTTCGTAATACCTACCTATAAAAATCTAGCTACATATCCTGACAAGCTGAATAGAACAAAACAAGTAAGTTGAAATGAAATTTCTACACATCAAATTAACAAACTAATATATCAATATTTTCGTAATAAAATGATCAAGTTAAGTATGAGAATGCTCTTTACTGTACAAACTAAAAACTATCATTGGTCATCAAAAAATATCCATATAATCTTAAGTAATTAATGTACGTAGAGTCCTATTTAAACAAGAGCAATTTAAAATGACTAATATCTGCTTCTTTGCTGTTACAAGTTTTAAATTCTTGAATATAAGATTAAGATAGACGTGCCGATTGAGACCTCCACCTCAACGCAGTGTGTAGAATGAAGTCATATATAAAACGTTACATAACAGAAACATTTTATATATATATATATATATATATATATATATATATATATATATATAAGTAATACGTCAATTAAAACATATTTTCAAAATTAAACCTAAAAATATAAAAATTTGAAGGATTGTTATTCTTGGATACAGTATAATAAATACAACACTGATAACATTCATACAACCCAGACAGAGCTTTACGTTTGACACCATTAGCTTTGGAGATATAATCGAGATATTTGTGTCAATCTGGCTGTAGAAAAGTTTATCTGAGCAGCGTATCTATACAGATTGGCGACGTAGCAGACTACGGTCATTGGTCGTGACGCGGGTGATAAAAATATGTCCTCATTGTCGGCCTACGCGACGTCGTAGGTGTACGTGTTCAGTTCTTACCCATTCATGTTGCTTGTGGCGCTCTCAGCTATATCATCTATACTAATATAGTAAATAAGTTATGTTGGATTTGAGTGACGCGTTGGTTGCGGGTTCGATTCTCATTAGAGAAATGAATTATTTTCAATCATTTATATGCTCTGGGAACTCATACAAAGCGCGGCGTCGAATTTCACTACTCAACATGTCTTGAAAATTATGCGAAATACAGCATCGTTAACATTAGGTTACAATGGTGACATGATAGAATGACTTTTTACCTGTATATTTTCTTAAAACACCCATTAAAATATATTATAACAACTTAAATCTAACTGTATCCCGTGACAACAAATTCAATATAAATCTTGGATTATTATCTAAATCCAAACTTATTATAAAAAGCTTCTTGAATAGATATAGATATAGAATACTTTATAAACAAGGATCTTTTAACTATCTTAAGGTCCAAGGTTTACACTAATAAAATGTTCTAAATTTATTTGATTCATACTTTAGTTTTAAATTTTATATCTCATTTAAAGTAGCTATAGCAGAAGTGCATATAAAAATGTTTTATTAAATATTTCGCAGGCAATGAACCCAGTAGTCCCAGACCCCAGGAGTCCAGAACTAAGTGCTTATCTAATAAATAAAATGTTCTATTCATTACTTATCTTCAAACAGCGTTTGAGCAAAATTGTAGCCAATATATTAAACCTAAGTAACAGCGTAAAATTCATATTATTATATATTTATCATTATAATTAACGGCTCGTCCACTTCGGTTTGAAGTTGGTTCGAGTAGGCACTACGTACGTGGGCTGGTGGTCCGAGTATGCGAGCTTGCGGGAAAACCTACTGTAGTGACTTATAATTACATGAAGCAACGTCACTTGATATTCCACTCTAAAGAATATTTATATTTAAAACACAGATATTACTTTGTTAGAGCTTAATTCACTCTACATTTGATTTTGTCATACATCTTGAAGCTTTTAGTGATAAATCAGTAACCAAAATCACAAAAATATACTTTATTTTATTGCATAAATTTGTATAGAAAAGTACTCTACCATTCAGTACATATTTTCAAAGCTTTTTTAGCTGCACGCTGCACCTGTACATGACAGGGTATGAAGAGAGAAGATACGAGAACTAAGTGTTAACACACTCCATTCCCCTTTTAGACACATCCGTTCATCACTTTCCCCCGAATTTTTATAGCGTGTTGAGTGGCAGTACTCAACACCACGCTTTGCATGGTTACAGAGAGAAATTAAATTATTATATATTTCGTTCCTTTGAATGACAATCGAATCCACAACCGTTGTTTTTACAGTGGCACCCTTGTTTCCTGCACACTTGTGCACAATGTTATAAATTCCAAAGAAATTTAAAAGTTATAAAATGAATAATATAAACTGAATGGTTATTTATGTCAGTAGACATACAGCAGGCTCAAGTCCATATTATGTACTTAACTATTTAACATCATTATATGTTCCCGCCAAAGTAGTCATACTTAATGTAGGGAAAACAATCGTCCATTGTCTCTGATAGAGACGGGGTTCCATTTACATGCAGGTGGGCTACAAAGAAAAATGTGAAGTCGAAACGAAAATAATTTTATGATATTCTATTTAGGCCAGTCGTGGCGCAGGGGTACAAAAAGTGACTGTAAAATCGATTGGTTGCGGGTTTGATCCCCGCTCGGGAAAATGAAATATTTATTTAAATTTATATTTTCATATTTTCCCTCCCTCTGGTCTCGAGGCAAAGTGTAGCGTTGAGTCCCGCGACTCAACCCGCAACGCTTTCAGAATTCGGCAGAAAACTTGACAACAATAGGTTCCCTCTGTCTGAATGTGAATCTGATTTCATTTCATTTTAATATTCTATTAAGTGTAAGTTGCATATTAACCACATTTGTGGGATTGTGTGCAGTGTTCTGTTACGGTGTCGTGTGGCGCGACAGGACGAGCTCATATTGCGGTACCGATAATGGTAACAGAAATCAACTTTTAACATGTTCATATTTATATTGCATTTTTTTTATGTTTCATATATTAAGGGCAATGTCCTGGCTGTATACGAGATTGGATTAGCTAGAGTCCACAAAATATATCTAATGAAAATATATACGTCAAAGCATTTTTTTTCAGGAGTTAATTTTTTTAAATATTATTTTGAAGAGAACGTTATGTGCTTACAATACAATATTTATGTTCAGAAATATCGCTAGTCATTAATTTGACAACACATATAATACATTTTGATACTTTGATCGCCATTCAGATCTAAGCTAAGTCAAAAAAAACCTAAACAGTAAGTCTAAAGACAACATTAGGTAGGTATAATTGAAGAATTAAAATGAAAAAAAAAAACATGGCGACTCGAGTTGAGTTCTTCAGAAAGCGGAAACGCGTTTAAAATGTGATATGTTTATGTTTAATAAAATGTAGTCGAATTACAGGAAATACTTCACGTCTATATATAAGTAGCGTTGCTTGTGATTTGACAACCGGATCCATGATTTCATTTGGGATCCCGCCCGGTCCAGTATTTGCTGCATTTTTCTGACCAAACTCGACATCGGTTTGGTTTTTGCTTTTTTTTCTACATATATTGGCTTTTTACAATCCAATGGGGTTCTAGTGCTAAAAATATATTTTATGTTTAATTTATAAGAAGCGAAGGACGTGTCACGTTGTAAACTTCCTCTTTTTTTCCAAAAATTCGATTGAATATTCCTACGGGAAATATGGAAATTTAACATTAGTTTTTAATAATTTTCACAATAGAAATCTTAAGTGCTTTGCAAACATATATTATATATATTAAGTAATTGATTTACGGGACGCAAATTAAGTATTTATCTAATCATATGACAATATTCTAAATTCTTGTAGTAATTATAAGATAATTAGATGGTAAAATATTCATTACCATAATGGAGCACTATAATATTCCTCATGAAAAAACATAAATTTTAATTTTCAATTAAAACGGTTTCTAGGGCAATCGGACATCCGCCACTGTACGTCAGATAGAGCATCCGCTCGCTATCAACGCGTTACAAAAGATATTCTGTTTGTTGTTTGTTACTTCAATAGATATCTACTGTTTGATTAACTGAAAATAAACAATTTATGAGAATTAGTTATATGTTTTTTTTTTAATATCTTGCCAAAATGTCAGTTTCATTTCCAAAATTTATGGATGGTCTAAATATAAAATGCTAAATTTATTTTTCAGCGCCACGTCATCTAAATTAAATTATTTAAATATTTCATTTCCTCGAGTGAGAATCAAACTCACAACCTGTCGCGTTTACAGTCAGTCGCTTATACGTCTCCAACACAACTAGTCTCACTGGATTTTCCCATGTTTATTTAACATTCATATAGAAACAAATTACGTTTTATAAGATGTAATAAATGTGAATTAATACAACATAGCATAGCATTCGAGGCGGATTCCAGAGCAATCGCTCGTGACGGACGCTTATCCGCCGCGCCGCGACTAGCCCGCCGTCCGCCATCGCTCGGCTAAATCATGGTGTAAGCTTAGTTATATTATTTTTATTTTTAGATTAAGATTTGTTTATATTAAAATCATAATAAAAATAATAAAAAATCACCGTCATTCTGTATCACTTTCCGTTCAATTCCGCAAGCACTGCCTTTTAAGTGATGGAACTCAATGCCGCGCTTTGCCTCGACACTAAAGCGAAGAAAATCCAAATCATATGTTTAACGTGAATTTTATCTTAAAAATCAATGATAGATTATATTTATAGATCTTTGTCTTGTGTTTTTTCCTTAATTATTATTTTTAAATAGAATATAATGAATGACCGTCCATTGTCTAACTAACAAAGAGCCGCTCATCTTCGAAGTAGGTATTTTTATAAGCCACGTTACCTATATACATATGTATATATGATAAATTAAAAATTAAACTAATATATACACCATACAAAACATTACATAAGCTATAAATAAAATAATCTAAACGAACACAGGTAGTGGTGCAGGTGGTAGATTCCAGCACAGCGGACACGCGTCCGGCCAGATACACAGCATCCGCTACTAAATTCACCATTGTTCCTTAGGTATATTTAGTTTCTAAGAATAATGACGCACCAAGCGCGAATCATTTGTGGTTAACAAGTGGAGGCCATCGTGCCACAAGGATACAAACGAACGACTGTGCCGCGACGGTTGTGTGTTCGATTCCCACTCGGGGGAATGATGTAATATTTTAATTTTTCGCTCTGGTACAAAATAAAGTAAATACTCAAATGGCGTACGTAATTATCATTTTAGGTATGATTTTATCATTTCAGAATCGACTCTGTTGAATCAGATTTGTAAACTAAAGAGCGTGGGCTCAGACTTGACAACATTTTCGTAAGCACCAATAGGGAAATAGGCAATGACGAAATCGTAGTAATTAAAGGTACTGACTGTTCTTAGTTCTGTTGTCTAATATTTATGATCTTAATTCTAATGTTGCAATTATGCGATCTTAATCGTATTGAAATTATCATTTATAAGGCATTCTGTTCGCATTGGCAGTTCATTCATCGGTATCTACCCACACTCCACTACCTCACCCTCAACTTCCCTCCCGCCTCCTCTTGCGATGACGCCAAACACGAACTAGGACGCTCTCTTTCCAAATTAGGGCTATATCTATGCTTCGTTCTGCCCCATAATTAGATAAAATGTCGATTAAGATATAAGAACATGTCTTTAATTAATTTAGTTCTATATCCCACGCTTTCTAACATTACAATTTTAAACTACAATTCGTTCGTTCCTATTTAGTACATATTTTTATGTATATGTTGATATTTTAAAAGAATAAAAAATATTTTAATTAATTATACATATATCTTACAAAATACACTTCATTGTTCTTAACACTGAGTTCCCTCTGACCACCTTGCTGTATGCGGGATAGAGCGTGAAGCTTAACTATTTAATAGCTCAGTATTGAACTGGCTTATATAACATTGAGTTGGCAACACCACGCGGGATAGCGACTCGGCGATTTGTCTAGTAGCTAGTGTATTACGTCACGCTTGGACCCATCCATTAACAAAGTGGTGTTGCGTCATACTACCACGCAGCCTTTGCTGGTATCGTTCCGTGGACTATAGTGGAAATAAAATACTGGTATATAACACCTTATAATGTAATAAAATTATTTCAATAATAATATAAAACTAAATATGTATTATTGTGGATATATTAGAGTAAGACAACCAAAGATAAAAAAATATACCTCCGAGTTGACATCTCATACAAAAACAGATAGATACATCTAAAGAATACAGAAATAAAACTCAAATATTTGATTTTATTTAAAATTTTCGTAATCTCTGGCCAATACGGTACAGGCCGATTCATTCACATTTTAACATATTTAATTGATATCTCGAGTATTTTTTTTCCACAATTTGAACACGCTTCTGAATATCATTATGCAAATAGTTAACGTAACGAAGTCACCCTGATTTTATGAATGAAGAGTAGACAGGGGGAGGGCGGGCCTGACCCCCACCGCCGCTACCCTGTATTTCAATTTTGTAACAGTGACAACGTGGCTTTATTAACCCAAGCTTTTACATATTACGTTTTCTTATTATATCTTTTATTATCTAGCTCCACGCCGTATCCCGAATATAGCAGAGAAGGCAGAGACAACTTAGTGATAAGATGTTCCCATTTGCGAATTTTCGAGGCATTGCGTGTTGAATAGTAGAACTCAACGCCGCGCTTTGTCTAGTTACTAGTGTAGGCAAAAAAAACACTTTGTTCTTTGTCTTATTTAAGAATTTATGTAATAAATTCTTAATATTTTATATTTTAATACATTTTAAATATATATTATATAATTAAGAATTTATTAGATAGATTCTTAATGATATATAAAATATTATTTAATATAAGCTAATCTACTTAATTATTATGAAGCCCGATATAAGGGCCACTTTGTACTGTACTTGTGCAATTTAATTAATTTCACATACGAGTCAAACGAGTCGGCCGCCGCAATTGGTCTGTCTCCTCTCAACTCAAAACAGCATTGACACAGAATATATAACAAATAGACAACATATAAAAATCTTAAAGTTTGATCTAACTCTAAATGAAAATTTAAAAAATCAAATTTTAACAAAAAATAAAGTATATTTTTAATTAGTACTAGCCAATTAATTGAAGCACTATAATAAATTATGATATAATAAAATAATTTACGACTATAAAAATGTAGTTTACGTCAATGTAATTTTTCCAAAACAAAACTACACTTGAAGTAGCTCATTATATATATAATGAGGATTAAATGTCTGCAAAGGCGATCAGATCGCAGAGAGATACAAAGTGTGACTGTATACACGACTGGTAGTGGGTTCGACCCCACTCAAAGAAGAAAAATATTTATTTATTTTTATATTTCCATTTCGCACGGCGTTTATTTCCGCCAGTCAACACGCAACTAGATATCTACGAAACGCTCTCTAGAATTCGGCGAAAAGTGGGGAACGGAGTGTTGTGATTAGATTTTTTTGTTTGTATTTAGTATCGAGTGTCATATCTATAAGAGACGACCGCCGAGCCTACGCTGCAGCGCCCGTGGCTGGGCGTAGGCGAGGCTCGGCGTGGGCGACGCGCGTGTGGGTGAACTATATTATACGAACTTGTATATAATATTCGCATTTGAGTAATTAATGTATGACTGACGACTGTCGCTCGACTATTGAATCGAGTGTTTTTTAATTAGTCTCAAATTTACACCTTTTTAACGATTCGATTACCTAATATACTTTGGTTAAAGGTAAAGTAATTTCTATAATAAGCAACTAATTATATAATTATTTGCATATTACTCAAATGTAATTGTATAGTAATTACCATGATTATGTTTTTCGCTCGCTGTAATGATATATAAAGAAAAATATTTTACAAGTACACCGATGTAATTTTTTTTCTTTTTGATTACATACCGCTATATAAAAATCACTCGCACAAAAGATATGATACAAACAGTACAAATTTTGAAATTTTCTTTTATTCTATCCCCTGTTTTCGGAATTGATAGTAACGCTCGAATAGTATACCAGTATATAACTGTCGATAGACCAGCCCGATTCGCATTTAACCAGTTCTTTAGAGACATTTATTATAACGTATTTGTCTTTTTCTTTTTTAGTTTCATGCTGTATGTATCCTGCATAGATAGATACATATAAGAGAGTAGGCAGAGGAATCCTAGTTTAAAACACTATTCCTCACTTGAATGATTTGAATTTGGATTTGAAGCTACACTTTATTATTAAATCTATTTTTAAAGCAAAAATTAGGCATATTCTGTACTTACTTAGCAATTCTGTATTAAAGAAACATATTGCTTGTTAGCCGGCGTGGCGCAGTGGCACAAGGGTGTGACTGTAACGCGACGGTTGTGGGTTCGATTCCCACTCGAGGAAGTGAAATATTTCTTTACGTTTATATTTCCATTTTTCTTCGCTCTGGTGTCGAAAGCGAAGCGTTGAGTTCTGCCACGCAACACGCAAAGCCTCCAGAATGTGGGGCAGAAAGTGGGGAACGGAGTGTCTTAACACCGAGGTCACCTCTGCCTACCCTGCAGTGTGCGGGATACAGCGTGAAGCTGAAAAAAAAAATTTAGACGTCATTGATGACTGTGGGTCGTAGTGGATAACAAACTTAATTTTAATCTCTCATTTTATTTAATCCTAATGAAAATTGAAGCACGTACCGCCGTAGTAGGTACTCACTCGTAGGTTAAAGTTGTCGAACAAACAAGTTGCATTCAAAGCTTCATGTAAATGTCAAAGGTCAAAGTTATGCAATATGAACCCAACGACGTTTTTTATTTCTATTTATAGTTGCAATAACTTGTTCAGTCTCTCAGTCTGTGCGAAAGAAATTCTGTGAAATCAATGGTTGCACTTCGTTTGAGAGTTGATAACGCGAACTGGATTCTCGGATATAATCAGCGCATTTTGAATTGTGACTCCTACATTGTATAAAATTTTTCTTCGAAATTATATAAATCTTATAAATAAATTATATGTTGATATAGCATTTCGCTGTATAGGAACAAGATCGATGTGGATTCTGTTCCAATTCAATATTAGGGAATGAAATATGTTCATATTCTCGCCAGCTGAATCGAATTCCACCAGCTGGATACTAGGTTTTGGTGTCACAAGTGTCGTGTGGCAAAAAAAATGTCACATAGATTTGAATCGTGTTTTAAGGAACGACTCTACAATATGGAGAATTAGTATTTTAAATTTATTTATTATATAACGTGTAAGGTTGAGAAGAAAAATAAATGTTTTTTAGGTTGCTTACATTTTTAACCAGTAGTGGTGTAGATGGTGAGAACGGAGATACATGCCCTCCAATGTGGAGGACAGAGATTTAATTTATTTTTGTTTGATTATTTTCTTAGATGACATGAAAAATATGTTCAATATTATTGAGTTAATACTGAACATCGAAGAATAAATAGAGATGTTGAACAGTGATGTAGTGTCGGGCTCGGTCGGGCATGGACGATCGCGCTCGGCTGCGCGTGCGCCGCAGGAAACAGGAAGTGGACTAACCGCAGGCTTCCGCTCCCATTCGTTCGCCGGACGCGTTGCTGTGGTAGGGCTGCTGGTGTAAAACTCTTAAAAATGTAAAAATCATGCCTTCCAGTGCCAATCAGTACACGTAAAATACAATTGCATTTGCTATTTTAGTCTTCTACATTAAAATAGAACCTGTAATAAAAAAATTGAAATTATATCCAAATGAGACTGATTACATTATCATAAATTTGTATACTATTAGTGGATTTCTTTTAGAAACAATGTCAAATCACTCTGAAATCTAAGTTGCTCTTAATAATTAATCGATTCTTTCAAGTTGAAGAAAGTACTGAAGCCGTGCATTATATTTTATGTCACCTATAAAAAATTGTCATTATAGTTAATTACTAATATTATGTATGTAACAAAAAAAAAAAACAATTTATTGTATTGCTAATTTGTAAGAAAATGATTGGACAGTTTGATTTTGAATAATTAAAAATATTTTAATTCGTAGCATTCGACTAAGATTTATGTGACTACACGTATTGGAAAAAAAATTATAATTAAAAGATTTATTAGAAGAAGTTAACATAAAAATAATAAACAATAAGCTTCATATAATGATCTCGCAGTACTTAAAACAAACACAGCGTATCAACACATATGTCTGATTGGCACTTGGCACTTGGCACTCGCCACCCCTGTGCAGCGGCTCGCTCCGCGTATTTCGTGCCATTGAAGTAATATTATCTAGTTGGCTGACAGTGTACTCGTACCTACCGGATACGCGCGTAATACGAGAGCGCTTGTGCTCCTTTTGCTTTGCGCTCTTTAATTATTGTTTATTTTTTAATAAACTAACACCGCTTGTACTACAGACCTTGACACTTTGTATTTAAAGTTCATATTTCAGGTGGTTTATATGAATTTATAGTTTGAACGCTGGTTGAGAAATAGATAAAGTAAAAAATAAATCAGCTTCACGCTGTATCTCGCACACAGCAGGGGCAATCTAGTGTTAGGACACTCCGTTCTCCACTTTCTGCCGAATTCTGGAGGCATTGCCTGTTAAGTGGTAGAACTCAACGCCGCGCTTCGCCTTCACACCAAAGCGAAGAAATGGAAATATAAATTTAAATAAATATTTTATTTCCTTGAGTGGGGATGGAACCTACAACCAGTCGGTTTTGCAGTCACACTTTGTGCCCCTGCGCCACGACTGGCCTCAAGGATGTTCTAATAAAATGTTAATTTTTAGCCCCAAACATACTGTCATTCTGCTTCACGCTGCATTCCACATGTAGCAGGGTAGGCAGAGAGACCTTAGTGTTAAGACTTCTCCCCACTTTTCGCCGATTTCTGGAGACATACTTTAATAGATAATTTCAAATAAAAAAAAAATGAACTTACAATAGTAAATTAAGACTAAAAGTTCTCAGAATAGAATATAACCAGTACTAAAGGTTAAATATATAACTAAAAGATAAATTTAGAAGTGAAAACTAAAATAAGCATGGAAATATCTC
Source organism: Heliconius aoede (assembly GCA_037355905.1). NCBI lineage: Eukaryota > Metazoa > Arthropoda > Insecta > Lepidoptera > Nymphalidae > Heliconius > Heliconius aoede. The sequence continues at coordinate 107,389 of JBAIZZ010000299.1, forward strand.
ATCTTGCATCAGAAATTGAATTGGAATAATCCATGGATTTATTTGGCGAGGCAAATTGCCTGTGACGTCACTCGTGGGCGGGCGCCGCTGGGGGGTGAGGGTGAGCTCCATGGAGCTAGGTTATGTCATCATACTAACTCGACGCTCCTTTGGAGCTATTGCCAGCACTAAAGTCTAAATATAACGTTAATTATAAAATTTGTGTGTATATCTTCCCTTTATTAGACCAAAATATTAACTCTTTTTCGCAAATACAACATTAATTTATTAAATAGGTAGTTATTATATTTTAAAATTAATAATAATCCCTAACCTGAAAATAATTTCATAAATATAATATTTTTAATAAATATTCGTATAGTTCAAGCGGTCGAAGCCTATTATTCATTATATATCAATAATTAACTTAAAAATCAAAAACAAAATAATCTAATAAAAACAAAAAGTTGCATCTTACAGTCGCCCCTTGCCTCGACGGAAACATCAATGAACAAGCCCGCACAATTCTTGCCCCACTTCCGCTATTCGTCCTTATCACACACGCTAAAAATATATTAGCGTAATGAGACAGATATATATTGTACACTACGTCGCGAATAAAACAATTTCATTGATTGTGAAAGTTGTGAATCAGATTCAGTTTCGGTGTATTCGTTAGGGCTTTGCAGCTTTGATGTTGGCTGATGGCAATGGAAGCTCCATTCGCAGCATTTTATATGTGATTGTAACATTGAAATAGAGTACTTGGTGTATTGGTGTAGTGGCTAGTTCTTATTAAAGTATTTATGTTTTAATAAATGATTTCTAAAAATGATTTCATAGAGTCCAAAGAGTGTTTACCTAGTAATATGGATATTTCTTAACACTAGTTATAGATGAATGAGGGGTTGCACTAAATAAAAACAAGTAATTTTTTTTCTAAATTCCATAACTCATAAATAAAAAAAGTATTACTTAAAGGAAAGTTTGTTAAAGTAAAGTAAAGACGTTAAAGTAAAAATGGGAAGAAATTTTATGAATTCCAATAAGAAAGAATAATAAATTATACATAAAAAATAAATAAAAATAATGCTATTTTACAGCAGTTCTGTCATGAAGTCCGTTCAAGTCTTACAAAGTAGTATTTAGTTGTTAAATATTCTTACGAGCTTAATTACAGCCGCCCCTAAAGGAAACACTAAGTAGGAAATAATAATTGACGCGAACAGGGAACGTACATATCCGGCGGCGGACGGAAGTAACGCCATACGCCTCTGCAAGGGAAGTGGGCCCCTTTCTTTCCTGCCTCTTCACTGTGCGCTCGCGCCGCGCTCCGATCCCATTCACAACCGTGGGAGAATCATGCCGAACCACCCGTAACGACTAATTTATGAATGAAAATAAAGACGTCACTTTAAAAATCCCTCGTTCCTTAATAAAGAGTATTATTATAAGCATCACCACACTCGGTCGGTTCATCGCTCACGTCATGAATGAAGGGGAGGTATTTTTACTCTTACTTGAATTTAACCTATTTTTATAGAGTCTATCTAAATAGCCCCCGAGGCAATCGCATATATGAGCGTTTCATATTTGTTGGTAGTGTATTTATGATTTTTTCGGAACTAAAATAAAGATCGTTCGTAAATCAATGTTATTCACGCAGTGACTCAAGTTGGCAGTGGCCCAAATATATAGGCACTTGGACGATCTCTCATTCAGTTTTAGCGATGTTTTTTTTTTTGCTTTTTTTTATCTTAACACAACTCAAAGAGACCACACCACTCTGCTGTCCACTGGGGTTTCCGTTTAGAAACAATAAATTAGATAAGTTCTACCTAAATACAGTAAGTAAGTAAGAAAACGGTCACTGTACTAATATAATTATGTATATAAAGTCATTTAGTTACTCCTCAATTTTTTTTATTTTTTATTCAAGCTTAAGATACACTAATTAACTACTCACCTGAATCGATAAAACATAAAAATATAGTAATTATTCGTTTACTTTCATCTATTATCGATATGTAGATGTTATCTATGAAACCAGTATTGATGGTACAAGTAATTTGTGTTGCAATAAGTAATGAATGTTTGCTGAGCGCATTTGGTATGCGTGCCATTAACATTGTGGTCTGGACAATCTAGTTTTCCATATATTCTGCAGCGTGTCAGTAAACGCAGACTTCTAGCATGTGCCTGGGAAAATCGTTCAACGTGGGTAATCAGAGTCATGCCATTACCTTCCTATTAGAAATCGATTCTTTTTTTTAAAGTGTTGAAACAGTTTTATATACGAGTGTAACAAATAAACGTACAATCAATATAGAGCCTGTTTTGTTTTAAAGGAAAATTCAACAGACACCAGACACGGGCCACGACGGCCTCTACTGATCCTATGAGAATGCATTATCTTTCTATTGAAGTACGGACCTCTTAAAAAATATACAAAGTCAATTAAGTCAAATTATTAAACAGATACAAAGCGCTACAAAATGAACTTTATATAATTTTATTTTACAAAAATAAACAAATGTTACTGACTTAACCGATTTCCAGAGATGTAAATCATTGTAAATACACAAAATAAATTTCAATTAAAGTTGCATCTGGAAGTTGCCTTGGTCCCGGTGGTGGTGGTGGTGGGGCGACTGAGCGTTCAACAAATGGAATTATAAGCTCCTCTCACATTCGCAGATACCTTCGCTAAACTTGTGGTTTTAGATCCGGGTCCGACACGCAAAATCGTTTTTTAAATGGCATGTCTATTAAAACCAAACGCACTATGTATTTTGTCTTAAATTCACAGTTAAACTTGGCACTTGCTTACGTATGTCTTGTAATTATTACAAGCTATTTTTGTAAATATTACTTTAACTTGGAAAAAGGAATTCTTTATTATTTTTTACTTCATCTGAAAAATACGAGACATTTTCTTAAATCATTCGATACTATTAGCAAGCAGCAGCTGCTTGTTCATTCATATTAAAAACAATATCGATCAGAAACATCAAAAGAGAACAATTTTTGTTCGAACTCATTTTGAATCATGTTAACATCATAATAAGATTGAAAATAAAATAAATATGAAAATACTTGTATTTTATAAAGCTGGGTTTAGCAATAATTATGTAAGCTCCGTTACAGGCTCACAGCTTCCACCTCCACAGCTTTCATTAAGAAACGAGTAGATCGATGAGTATTAACCGACGAGATAAATTACGGCACTTGGAAATTGTTGATATGATTGAATATCTCTGCTGTCGGCTACTACGAACATTAATTGCGTTCTAATAGTGACATTTTTTAATTGATAATAATTTTGAATATAATAATTTCTCCATATTTCAAAAATTAAAATAAATATATAACTGTAGTCATAAATTTGTGAAAGTAAAATGGAGATTATTTATGTACTAATTATTTATTAGGTACCACATAAGTATTCTGGATTGTACTAAATTCAAATTTATTGTACCTGGACCTGCGTTAAATCTCTCATAAAGAAGAAGAAACTAAACACGCTTTTTACACAGGTTCAAAAAATTGCATAATTCTATAATAGATTTACCACCAAAAATATATCAAATTTTCAAAATGCTTATATTTAAAGACATATAGATTAGATTATTCACTAACTACACTATATAACATATATATTATATCATATGGAAGTAGTTTGAAAACACTAAATGTAGATCATTTTCGACTTCAATAATAATCTCACTTATATATCACTAATGTCATACGGAGTCTCCTTATCGCGGAAATTATGAATGAAGCAGACAGTGATAATAGTGATATTTGAATTTATGTGTTTTTCGAGTTTCTAGCTCGAGTGATAAAAATATAAAAAAATAATACCTACCTATTGAGGTCCATCGTGGCGCACAAGTGCGTGGCTGTAAACGTGGCTGTGGGTTCGATCCCTACTCGAAGACTGTACTATTTATTTAAATTTATATTTTCATTTCTTCTCGTGGTGAAAATATAATTATCATACAATTGGAGATGCCTCTGATACTCGCACTAAGGGTTAGGTACTTCTCCGACTTATTAGATAACTCTAAAGATACTCTAACAGTTCTAGCGATACCAGCCTATTTAGTTTTAGTGAACGATAAATTTTATAATAAAACGGTCAAGTGTGACTGCGCCTACCTAAGATGTAGGTACTTAGTTTCATATTAATTTTAAAAGAGGTATAGCTACCCTATCCAACTTTTAATAAGTTTAATTTCATGAATCTGTACATTTTGTCTACATTTTGCGAACATAACAAGAAGAACATATTGAAGCGTCAATGATAATTTCGCATCTTAATTAATTTAAATTTAATCTGCTTTTTAGTGTCGAATGGTGGGAACCAATGCCACATTGTAACTTACAGTATTATTTAATATTTATAGAATATTATCAATATTTGTTGAATTCAGTTTCGACTCCACAACTATCTCGGCTTTTATAAAATGTTTTAAAAAATATTTTAATGCTAATATTTTAAAAACATTACAATTCTAAAATATTATTTATTAAAAAAAATTACTTAAAACTACATAAAGAAAATGTAAATAACGTTTTATATAATTTAATTTTTCAATTTCAATTTGCACGAACGTATAAACATATAGTCTATAAAAACACGATGAATGGGGCGTAGCGTCCGCAATTGATAAAACTTAATAGTGAATTTGAATGGAGTCGCGCATCTGCCGCGCCAGGTGCGCCCGCGTCCGCCCGCTGCCGCCTGCAGCGCCTGCACCGCCTGCCGCCCGCGCAGGGAAACTGCAGAGCATTCGATAGATAACATCTCAACTGATAAACTGACATCCTGATTGAGCCCTAATTCAATACACGAACTCTCACCTGCTTAATAAAGTGGCACAAAAAATCTTTTACATAATTACCCACTTTAAGCAGTAAATTCTTGTATTATTCATATTATTACAGCAAATTAGATATAATCACTGTAACTTTACCATTTTGCTGGCAGATTTTATCTTTCGTTGTGTGCATACGCTGTAAAACTACCGGTCTTGCAAAGAAAGCCAGTTCATAATAGCCGTCGAGCAATCAGCCGCGATCAGATATGACGACAGACGTGTCCGTGCGCGGGTTGGTATTTTTACGTGGTGTAAACTTAAATTAATTAGTATCCGTCATTTAATCTGTGGAGTGTAGGTGCGTTCCCACGGTGCGCCCGCGCGGCCGGAAACCACCTCCCCCCTCCTCCCCCCGGCCGCCCCCCGCGCGCGCCTCTAAGCCGTGCCCCGTCCCGTCGCTCACGCACGCTCCCTGCAACTCATCACGCTATTCACAGCAGCCAAACCAAAGTAAAGGCACGTATGGCAAAACTACCTTTGTTTAGTTTTGTTGATATTAAGCACACTATTTCCGCTGCCTTATGTTGTTAATACTCTTACAATAGTAGAGCTTGCAAAGAATAGAGATTACTTTGCATTTGCGTCTCTGCGTGCCGTACTTCCGAGCGTAACTTCCTGTTTCCGATTTTTTTATGTTCCACCACGTGCAAATGTATCGTTTAGATTTTATTGTCATGTAGTCATAAATAGTTACTGTCTTTTTTTCTTTTTTTCCTTTCTGTAAACATGGTGCAACTGCATTTAGTAGGCAACAAAAGGCTAAAATTTTAAGCAGGAAATAGAATTAAAATTCAGCGCTACAGCTGTTTAACATTTTGAGCCACTTGGATTTTATATATCTATTTAATAATATTTATTTGACGATGATAATGCTCACATATTAAATATAAAGTTTAACTACTTTTTTAATTATGAACAGATTTGGTGCATTGGTCTGAATTAGGTAAAATTTCCCAGAGGTTTGAACATTTTTATCAGCTTCACGCTGTATCTCGCGTGTAACAGGGTAGAGTGAGGGAGCCTAGTGTTAAGACACTCCGCTCCTGCCATGAATTCTGGAGACATTGTGTGAGTCCTGGAACTCAATACCATACATTGTATCGACACCAGAGCGAAAAGATGGAAAATATTATATATTGAGTATATTTTAAGCCTCGAGTAGATATCGAACGCGTAACAGTCGCGTTACAGGCAGGCGCTTGTGCCACTGCTCAAAACTCTAAAACTTATAAATTAAGTCAAGTAACGATTCACACTTCTTTTATATTCTTAGATCTGCGATAGCCAGAACATTTCTGTGACACTAAGTTCATATCAAATTAAGACATCTTAATTTTCTCACTCGTTTTATGATCACAGTACAGGATGTAAGCGATAGCGGATGTAGTTGTACTTTTAAGTACCCACAGTGCAAGACGACTTTATTTGCTCTCTAATGCATTTTTAGTTTGGATAATAATATAATTATTACATTTTATTTTATTTGTAGCCGTTAGTCGTTTCGAACTTATTCTGGGAAATAAGTTTAAATTGTACAATTTTAAAAACGTTTTAGAAAATAAATCAGCTTCACGCTGTATCTGCATAGGTGTTAAGACTATTAAGATTAAAATTTTATTCTGCAATAAAACTTTATACCCTTGTAGATACGGTGTTAAAATAAAGAATAAAAAAATTAACACGTTTTTACCTCTTCATTGCAATTCAAGAGGATTTTTTGGGCAAAGTGACATGTCTAGTACTTGAAGTGTTTTAACAGCGGGATGTCTGCTCTGGGCGGAAGTCGGGGACGAGATCGACGTATCGTGAGAACTGAGAACTCTTTACATTGTACAGAATTATTATAGATAGTTTCTATGCAAGTTATATTTATTAGAATATTTAAATGGAAATATAAATTACATGTTCCGTTACGTATGTATATGAATACGTGATTGACATCAATAAATAACTTATTTTGTTTCTAATATATAGATATTTTTGTCAATATTTTAAGGTAGGCCGTCGTGGCGCAGGGGCACAAGACTGTGATTAATACAACGTTTGTGGATTCAATCCCCAGTCGGGAAAATTATTAGTCAGTAATATTTTCGTTTCTTCGTTCTGGCTCCAAAGCAAAAGCCCGGCGTTGAGTTGCGCCTGTCAACACGCAATGTGTCAAAAAAATCAGCGGAAAGTGAGACACTTGTGCCTACCCAGTGCTGTGGAATACAGCGTGAAGTCCGCGATACGTAATATCTATAAGTAAGTGACAATAAGGCATTTTGTGACAAAAATAATTGGAAATTGTAAATTAGATATTTTTTTAAATGTATATTGAAACTTACGAGCGAAAGTTATTTCATCATCAAATTTAATGAAGATAATCTTCGGTTTTTATAACATGTAATTTGCACGTATACTTTTTGAGAAAACGTAAACTTATAATAACTTAAGGCTCTGATTACGGCCGCAAGCCTAGGCTCGAGTCCTTTCATACAGCCACGTAGTATATCCATATAAATATTATTTATATGGATGATATGCAGGCGAAGCCGCGAGTGGGCGGCTAGTTATATATATTTTTCAAAGCTGAGGTGAATATTATATCTCTTCAGACAGTTCACCACAAGAAAGAGAAATGGCACGTGCACGTTACATGGGCTACACCTATTCGCATATGTTCATTAATAGTAAAATATCTAATAAAAAATTATAATAATTATTTTCACACACAAAAGTCGTTCATACTAATAAGCAATTAAATTTAATTGAAGATCACATAAACCTTGGTTAACATCATATTATCTGGAAGATTTAGTTGCAAGATTAATTTAATGTTTTTCGTTTTACTGTCACATTCATGAGGCTGACATTGGTACACAAGTATTGTGTTTTCATTACTATTGACCATGATGCTGACTTCTCGCCTTACACTACTCAAAGTAAAAGCTCTACGTGTAATACAAGTAGAGTTTATATTTGTCGTGTACGCGGCCTACTCGCTACGTTAGCTTAATTGTAACTAACACAAAAAAAATAACATTTAGATAAAACTTTTTTGTGTTCAATGAAAAAATAAATAATAAATTTAATATAATTAATAAATTTACCTAAAAAATAAACTGAAGAATTTCTTGTCAATAATTATGTAGTTTAACTTTAAGTGTTTAACAATAACAAAAAGGTGGAAAATACATATTTTTTTAATCATAAAGTTTGTAATTTAAACGTGAATTAATTCTCACAGACTTCAAACTACTTTTAATTTTGTTTAACAAGATTGTAATTTTGGAAAAAAAAAAATAATATTAAAATAAATTCTGACTAGAAACGTTGTAAATACATGGGATGTTTAGTATATTTTATTTGTTCGTATATTTAGTTTTCATTATATTTTTACCTGTCATTGCAGTATTACAGCAAATATCATGAAGTATATAAAAAAATAATGTTGGTGCGGCGGTGCGGTGTGCGACCGAAGCCCTGCGAAGGACGGAATGTGTCGGCAGGTGTGTTCCAAACTATCGTTGATCTTATATGGAAGTTCCACTATAAAACTATATATCTTTTAATTATTTAAACTTTACGTATATATATATATATATATATATCGTATTCAATATTTGTTTTTTAATCTTATATCAAATATTCTTACAGTATTTTGAGCAAAAAATAAACATTTCATAGATAAAAAAATTATTTCTTTGTACGTAGAAGAAAAAATCAACTTCACGCTGTATCCCGCACAAAGCAGGGTAGGTAGAGGGAACCTAGTGTTAAGACACTCCGTTCCCCACTTTCTGCCGAATTCCGGAGGCATTGCGTGTTGAGTGGCAGAACTCAACGCTGCGCTTTGCCTCGATACCAGAGCGAAGAAATGGAAATATTAGTATTTCACGTCCTCGAGTGGGGATCGAACCCACAACCGTCGCATTTCAGTCACACCCTCGTGCCGCTGCGCCAAACGACCTCAAGAAATATAATCAATTCATATATTTATTGATTTATTGATTTGAATATATAATTAAAAATAAATAAAGAAATTTGAATCAGTACGCGAAAAACAATTATATTCATACTATTTGGCCAACTTTACTATTATTTATTAAGAATACTCGTAGAGTTATTTATGATAGCAGCTTATAAATCAGTACAACATTATGTAGAGACGTATCCTTTTAGTGTCAATGCAGGCAGATTTCGGGAACCACATGTCATTTCCTTTGGAGCCATATGCGGGGTAGGGGCTATCGGGACCGTTTCAATAAGCAAGAACACTAAACGAAGGGGTAAGTTGCAAAAAAATACGCCCGCACCGCCTTTGTCCAAATTCGATTCGCCTTTTGCACTGAGTTTTTAATTACAGCCATATGTTTACTAAGAAAATTATATTATATTGTTTGATAGAATAGCATAAGAAATATATTATATGTAAAATAGAATGTAGATTTCATAATTATTACATTATATCTATTTCCTTATCTTAAGCATGTCTCAGTCTTAATAAGAAATGAATCGAGTTAATTAATTTTCGTTAACAAAATGCGGTGATTAATTTATTAATTCATAGATACTGTTTCTTTTTAATTCAGCTTTATCTTCTTATTCGTTCACGTTGTGTACGCAATAGTAGTACGTAAAAACTCGAATATATTTTACTTTTATAAAAATTGTTTTGTCTTTTTTTAAATATCTAAAATCATAACCAGAAGTCTATTTATCCACGACGAGTTTTAATAAATTAAGAATATAATAATTATTTGTGTTTATAATTAATTTGAAGATACTTATGACGATACACACCACACGTAGACATTAATTTAGCGAAGAATGACAATAAACAATTAATAATAACAATAAATTATCTTATAACAAACAATTCAAAGCTATCGGTATTCAAGGAATGCTAGCGTGACTGACATAATCGTCGACTTTCCCGACACAATAAGTCTGCTCAACTAGTCAATGCGTGCGGTTTCGTCTGTAATTACATTTATTTATAGTACGTATATTATATTCTAATATCTGTACGAACTTGCTAAATATCTAGACGCTTGTCATAGTATCGACTATACTACAATTAATAATTATACTTATGTACTTACCTATTCAAAATGAATGCAATGTCGTTATTATTAATATTATATTAAAGTTATTAAAATGAAAATCAATCTATTTTGTCAACTATGTGCCAAATAAGATGGAAAACAAATACATATGGTAAAATAACTTCTTTTACTTGTGTCGGTGAAGTAACATTGAAATATCCGGCATTGTCTTGAATAGTTCTGCGATATGTAAAGAATATGTGTCAGTAACAATGATACAGCCGATACGACTCACATCGTCTTGTATAGTTCGCAAAACAATAGCGTTGTCAGTGAATGAGTATTATCGCGTTTCGAAGCTAAATTTATGGGTTTATGTGAGCCAAGAGCCGAGCTGTCTATCTAGTACTTCACTCGTGACGAGAATAAACTTATATGTTTGTTAATAAGATGTTAATGTGACTTGATTTGTACAGAAATATAAGTTTTAGTATTGGAACTCTATTTAACGTAATTCTAGAAGATTATTTTATATTAATAAGATATTAAAACAATTATAACTATAATGTTAGATAACAACGATATGAATGGACCAACTAGCTTAAGTTTATATTTATTTTATTATATATAAATATGACAATGATGATAATTAATATTGCTGGACCGATGCAATCGCAATTTAGTAAGTGTGACAAAGTTTCGCTGCGGATCGATCAAGGAATCAGGATGGGCTGCGCGGGCGCTGAGCGAACATTAGCATTCAGCAGCACGCGCCCGCCGGAAGCCGCGCGCGGTAACATGGCTGCGCACTTACATCCAAGATGGCGGCGCACCTACACTGAATCGATAATTAACGATCGTTTTCATATTTCAAATCCGTCGCCATATATACCAGATGTGATGTAACCTGCCCCTTACCGGGAGCCTGGCTATCCTTGGATAACCCAAAAGGATCCACCATCTTGTATCATTTCTATTAATGAACTGTCCCCTATGGTGGGAGGTCAACGGATACCTTAGCTGATGTATTTAAACTTTTTATGTGTGATTGTCTCGATTCTTTGAATCGCCGGTTATCATCATTGTTATTAATCGTGATTGAATGGAACCTCTGGTAGCGCATTTGCATTTTTATTGCTATCGTAAACATTATATTTAGACTTTCCAGTCTAATCGCATCAAGGGTACCTAATATTTATCTTAAGTGTCGCAAACTTTGTTTGTGGTGATATGTTGTTTATATTATGCATACGTTATACGTTAGGATCAGGAATAATTGTAATGTAAACGATTTCGCAAAAAAGCCGTGACTTTTAATCAGACGGCGACATGTGCCTACCTATATTTGAGAAGTTTTTGTTTTCCTAGATTAGATAGACAAATTTAGTCTGTCACTTGACACCAGCTGAGTTAGACTCACTGTCTGTCACACATTACATCGGGTTAACTTGGAGGTCTTTATTACGCCAACGTAAATAGTTTATTTTAAATGTATATCCATTCAGCTTCACGCACGCAGGAGGGTAGGCAGAGGGAACCTCGGTGTTAAGATACTCCGTTCCCCACTTTCTGCCGAATTCAAGAGGTATTGCGTGTTGAGTGGCAGAACTCAACGCCCCGCTTTGCCTCGACACCATAGCGAAGAAAAATGGAAGAAATATAAACGTAAAGAAATATTTCACTTCTTCGAGTGAGAATCGAACCCACAACCGTCGCGTTTACGGGCGGCACCCTTGACCACTGCGCCACGACGGCCTCATTCAATTGTTCCTGTTACAACTCTCAATAACTTACCATGATAGATATGTATATATATTATATAGTATAGAATACAAGGAAAGATAAACTATATTTAATTTTTTTTCCTGGTATTATTTAGTGATTACCAACAGCAAAATCTTGTAGTAATTACTTATCCAATTGTCCACTGCTGACTATTTTAATGTGAAGTTTTTTGAAATTTCCGATGACTTCTTGTTAAGCTGAGACATCGAGTGTGATCGCGGCTGTCCAAGCGCGTCCAGTTTTTACAGCTACCCGCTAAACGCTTCAATGCGTCTCCCCCGAAGCCTGTCACGACGACCACTACCTTCGACAACGAATCGTAAACATCCACTTTTTGTAGTGACCAGTGACCACTCTTTTTGCCCAGTCTCGTGTTCCGCGCCATTGCACTAGGATTTATTTTCATCTTTAAGTATCTATATTGTCTTAAAATGATTTGTTACTGTACTCTATTCACGAAAGCAAGAGGTAAAAGGTAAACATGTCAAAAAAGGTTGTTTACATGTCACGGTCGATGGAGTTACTATATTAATTTCCAAAAATATTTATGTATGGATTATTTTATAGAAGTAAACAACTAGATTAATGAAAGATAGCACTGTTAATAATATTATTTTATATATTATTATTTTATATGTATATATATGTACAGTTAATATACGGGCAAATGCCAACCATAAGTCGTACATGTAAAACATAAGTCACGTTTGAATATCGTTGGATGAATTGCATTAATTTGTCATAGTACAAAGTTACATATATTTTTTAATTTTAACACTGTGTTCAGTGACAAAAAACTAGTTTTATTATTCTGCCATTAATTAGAATAGAGTTCAAGCAAGCCTCTCTAACTTAAGACATATTTAAATGGGATAAAAATAAATGACATAATGTAATTACGACTACTGTAATTAGGACGAACAAAAATTTTATATTAAAATATTTTGTCATCCTTCAGATTATATTCGCCATTTTCAGTTATTTTCATTGAATTATCTTGATTCCGTTGTTGCTTTTGTTGTTTTTTTGTTATAAAAACTATAAAAATAGAAACTTGGTAAACGTGTATTGACCATGCGATAAAAGAAGAGCAAAAGATGCAGAAAATTGATCATATAATAAACGCAATATGATGGACCGTTTAGTAATAATTGAATAAAAGATAATATTTAGTTTTATTATCCTCATAGTTAAGTACCTTTTATTAAAACTTGTGAACAAATATATTAAATAGAAATAAAAAATATATACGTAAGTTTGAGAAACAGAATTTCTTTGTTTACATGTTGTCTCATGCCATAGTGAATGGAGTAAAATTGAAATATTACTAGTCATGTCAGATGTTAGATCAAATTACGGTGATATCCTTCTTATACGATTTTTTTACATTTTTGTGTACATTTGTAAATGCCTATCAATAGGCATATAAATAAATGATTTATTTATAATAGATTTTTTTAACTTTGGTACTATGTCGTAAAATGAAAGTATTTTTTTTTTAAAAGACATTGCATACATCTCTGTAACACTTTTCCTAAAAAATATTAAATATGAACTTATATACAAATTAGTACATTCACAACATTATTATATATTCATATTGTAGACTCACTGTTGAGCTATCCAACTTAGTGTTGCTTCATACACTATTATTTGGTCAAAAAAGCTAGTCCCGGGCGCGTAGCGGTCGTGGTCGCTCCCCCTGAGCGAGGACGCTGACCCGCGGACCGAGCTCCCGGTACCCGCTGTCCTGTTAGTTATATTGCTTTTTTAAAGGAACTCTACCGTCATGTCAGTGACAATTTCGCAAACTATCAGAGTAAGAAAATGTGTTACTTTAAATACTTACATTACATAGAGAGTTATAAATAGTTTTTAATTAATAAAACAAAAGGAAAAAGTCATAAGTGACACAAGTGCGTGTTTGCGTCTGCTGTCCAGACATAGCGCGTCATTGAGTTCCGCGAAAAATGGGGAACGGAGTGTCTTAGCACTAAGTTACCTCTGCCCATCCTGCTACATACAGGATACCGATGTATCCCGAAACTGATAAGAAATCATAGATGATTGCGGTTCTAGTTTGATTTCAAATAGTCATAATTACATCAATTTAAATTAGATACATCAAATACTTCACCGTACAATCTGAGTCACTTGCGTACACTCCAACATCTCAAGCATTGAATTTAAACCTTTACTAATACGGATTTTTATAACAAATATGATTAAAAATAATATAAACTCGGGCTCGATCACGCCGTCTGCATGTCAACTGTGCATCGGTATTAATTATCGATCACTAATGAGCTGGTGGTGCGGCGCAGATCAGAGCCGCGTATGCCGGAAACAGGAAGAGAGCAATCAACAGAACTAAAAATATCACACATTTGGTGTACATCCGGCGTGCGTACGCCGCGCTGGCGTCTCTACTCTACTCTACGGCTATATTGTCTAAAATTCAACTACATTCCCTATATTTATTGATGTTAATCTATAGATTCATCTTGATTATAGAGGATTGCAGTACTTTCTATATAACATTACCTAATTACGACATCCGCTATATGAATAAATTTCTACGGGAAACTGTCCAATTAGAATGCCTATCTATTTTGCTTTTGAAATTAATTTATTTTTCAACTTCATACTGTATTCCGATTTACGCGTGTATCAAGGTAGGCAGTGGGAGCCTAGTGTTAAAACACTCCGCTTCCCTCTCTCCGCCGACTTCTGGAAACTTTGTATGTTGAATGGTGGGACTGAATGAGGATCGAACCCACAACCTATCGTATTTGCGTTCTTAAAGATTCATAACAGGATAAGGATCTTAGAACATTCGATTTCAGATATACTTTAGATCTCAAGTTTAATGTGTATATATATAAAAGTTTCTAAAGCGTCTCGACAAAATGGGTCGAGCAAGTGTCCAAGTTTACATACAATTAGACAGCTTATCGTTTTATAACAAAGTGTAATAGTTGGGTAACCGATAACGTCGACCTTCCTATCGAAAAAAAAAACGTTTAAAATTTATCGGAATGTCACCGTAATTATTATTTAGTGGGCAGCGGCGATGGCCGATACGAGTTACGACTGTATTACGATTTACGATTCCCAGCAAGTACGCGGCTAGCACTCGCCGGCACATAATTATATAATTTCTATTATTTATATGCGAAGTTGGTGCGTGTGCCGCGCATCGAAACGACACTGCTTCCTTCGACCGGGCTCTACGAAGAAATCAGACGTAGGGTTCCAGTTAGAGAGGATGTACCGACCGCCACCAATCATTTAATTTACAAAAAGTTCCTGTCGCGGCGTCCGTGGCTCTTCCTGCAGGTGACCACGCAGCGCCCGAGTCACGACTTATCTATACTTTGATTGCTTATTGCCAATGCTGCGTTTACCTTTACCTATCAATGAGATAATTTCGATTAATTATAGAATGTAATGTGAATTAATATGTTTCTAGTATATATATCATTCAAGTATCTATAATTATGTATTTATATTAAAAGCTTACACAGCAAATAAAATTTAAGTTCCACTTCGATTTGTTTTATTTAATCTATCATTTTATATTATAATTTAATACTTATTATACTATTATATTTAATACTTATTATATCATTTTATATTATGATTAATACTCATTCCATTTTAAATAAATATCAACAAGTTTTTATAAAGTAATGTAATATTTTTTTAATGCATTATATACAACTTTAATATCAACTAAATATTCAAAATATTTTAAATTTGCGGCGTTGAGTTCTGCCACTCAACACCTCCAGAATTTGGCATAAAGTGGGGAACGAAGTGTCTTAACGTTAGGTTCCCTCTGCCTACCGCTGTGTGCGGAATACAGTGTGAAGCTGATTTAATTTCCGTTGTCCGTGAACTTTTGATTTATCCGAGTCACAATTATTTGTCGTTTACAAGAGCAAATAGATATTGGAAATAAAAGATAATTAAAATTACATATTTTATTGACATTACATTAAGTCGCAGAATATAATATATAATAGTTATAAGATTTTTTTATGTGTACAAATGGCAGAGAAATCGAGGGACACACAAAAAATAATTGTCGAATATAGAACCTCCTCATTTTTGGAAGTTGGTTGAAAATAAGATTTTTTAAACAACATAACTGAAATATTACCAAGGCCCAGAAAGCATCTGACTGCAAATGCAAATATGGGTTCGTTTCCCACTTGACAATGATAATATTTGAATGATAATAATTTTTCCTGACTATTAAAGTAGACCAAGCGCGGCGTCCAGTTCCGCCCCTCAACACAAAATGTATTGAAAGTTGGGTAGGAAGTGAGGATTCAGAGTGTAATGTCCCTTTGCCTATCCTGCCGTGCGGTAAACAGTGAAGCTTTTTAATATTTTAAATGTTAGGTGAAATTACTTTAATAGTGCTATATTAATTAATGTTACTACAAATATTTAGTTAATTAGTGTAGTAGTATACTGAGATAGTCATTTTTAATAGTAATTTTGGACGGATGAACTTGTAATAAACACAAAAAACCACTTTCTTGTTATTGTATAAAAACACATAAAATATAATGTGTAATTTTGATATAGCAATACTAGAAATCAAATAATAATGTGTTAATTTAATATGCGAGTCTAAGATAACAAATTCTTGAAAAATGAAATAAACAATGATGGAAACAGGAAACATAAAAATCTGTCAGACATACATTTTCTCTAAAATGATTATGTTTCAGAGTAACATAACTAATTTGAAAAACAAATAGTTAAAAGATTTTTTTCTAACTCTACTTTTAATAATCACTTACATAAACGCAAATCTTAAGCCTCGCGAACTTTACTGAAAAATAAGTAAATGTCGAAAATAATGAAAATATAATTTATAAGAATTTTGTGCAATTCTAAAAAAAAACCTTAAACTTAATATTTCAGACCAGGGCCAGATGAAACTAAAATAATATAAAAGAAATAAAAATAAGCATCTTAGAAAACTCTTCTTTATATTGACTTATTACTATCTTAATTAATATATTTAAGCGAACATTTACATCTCAAAGTCATGACTAGATGTATTTTATAATAAAAGGATTTATTTAAGAGTGTACATTTAAATGCATTTATTATTTATTATTCAAGACATATATTACTAAATAAAATAAATGCTGTGCGTTACAAAATGGTAATTATACGTAAAAAAGTCGCACACGCGATGTAGTTATCAGGAGATCGGCATCAAAGAATTTTGTTTCTATAACCACGTTTCCACTGAAATAAAAAATATGGCTGTTTTATATAAATCAAAATAAAATTATTATATTACAAGTAAATTACAATATAAACTATATAAATTGTAAATTAATCTATATACAGGTGTAACGCGATCGATGGATCAACGGTTGTCTATAAGTAGAGGATCTCAGTGCCTATCCATTTTACCTCCATGTATGTAACACTTACACTCTGAATATAATAAAACTGTAATTATCGCTGTCTATATATGGAAGATATATAAGAGGGCTTGGCTTTGCCTGCATGTACTATAAAAATATTTGTTTTCATATACTACGCAATAATCTATATATATATATAAAAGGAGATGATCCCACTGACTGACGTCGACGTAGACGCACTCATATCCCTAACTGCTGATGGCAGAATCGTGGAATTTTAACAGCTGTTTATTTTTTACTACTACCCACCCACTAAGTTTTTAAAATTTTAACCCTAAAGTGATGAAATAGGGGTTGACAGATTTTTATAAATATATAAACTCAGACTCTTAAAAATATTTCATTGAACACATGTTTTTAGAATTCACCCCCTAAACTGAAAATAATTTCGTAAATATATTTAATAAACATTCGTATAATAAGCGGGCGAAGCCGCCCAAGTCCGATAGTTTATTATAATTTAATAACATTATCACTCTAACGATAATATCCATATATCGATGGTTATTTTGAAGCAATAAGCATGTAATTCTCTATAACATATCTTTTTAACAAATACTAAATGATAAGCAAAGTGGCTGAATAAATAGTGAAAACTATATTCCGATTCTGATATTAGCGAAAACAAACGGTCAAACAGACAAATCGATAAATAAATAAACACAAAAAAAATGGTTTTTCCTTTTTTTGGTTTTATTACATTAATAAATGCGCACAATAACAGATTTTCTTATATATCATCCATGTGCAGACAGTAGACAGTTCCAGTTTTAATATATCTATGTATAAATAATAGAATCCAAAACAATGATTTATTCAAAGTTTGTCAAATTGTCTGTTGTTAGATCACAAAAGTAATTGAGATGAGAAAGAAATGATTGTATTGTACATGCAAAAGTGGCGAGTGGATCACTAGTAATAATATATATTTTTTATAAATCTTTCACATATAACAGGATAGGCAAAGAGAACCTAATGTTATGGACTATTTTCCACTTCCCACCCAATTTTGCGAGTGTGTGTGTTGAGTGACAACTCAATGCAGTGTAGATAAAAGTTACAATCAGCACTATGCCACAACATATGTCATAATTGTTTTTAAGTTTAAAAACAATACAAAGAAAGCCATATTGTGGCACAGTGTCACATCATCTGATTGTTCACACTAAGTTATTTCCACCCACACTGCTATATTGGAGAAAGTATGAAGCTAATTAGTATTATACAAAATGATATATTCAAAGTGAATTGAGCTTAACTGAAACTAAAATATAAAAACTAGAAAAACTGAAACAACGGAAAATGAAATATTAAACACAAGTGGGAAAACTTCTACTTACTTTAATACATTTGCAGGCATCATTTGGGACTCGGGTGCAGATTCAATTATGGATTGCCATGTGTTTGTTGAGTTAGGAATAACATAGCCAAATTCAAAGAACCATTCCTCTAAGCATCTTCCCTTGAAAAGAACTTTCTGGAAAATAAATGATATATGATTTTAAATAAATATTATTAACACTTACAAAAGATCTCCTCTATGCCAAATACTAAGGGTGTTGTATAAGCATAAAGAGTTTAAACTCAGACACTGTCATAGGGATGTTGGTATGGAGATATTACAGAAAATAAAAATCTCACAATAAATCTTTGGACTTAGGTGTAAGCTTAAAGATGTTTTAAAATGTTTGTTAACTGCAGTGTTCAAGCACCTTTATCTACCCAAATTCAAAATTATTCTACTGCACCTCCTTCAAAGTGTGCTCCTAAAAGGAACTAATTTTACATTACTAGATTATGTTTTGTTATTGTAACTATGTGTAATTGAACATACATTTAATTTCATATAAACAAATTTTATGTTAATTTGTGTGTATTATTTCTTTTACTCACTTGTTCCAACCTAAATTTCTCTATTGGTTCCACAGAGCTAAAGTTCATTTCTCGAGAAACCACTCTACATTTAAGGATGCGCTTGGGAACTCTTGCTTCATGTTCAACGTCTGGATTTGACATGTCTTCATTGTGCTGCCAAATTACTTTACCTACAATCCATGAAATCATATTACATATTAATTATGAAATTTCATTTAAAATTAATTGTTGATGATATTGTACTAAACTAATTGCCATTTAAATCAATTTGCCAATAAAATGTAATATATAATTATATTCAATAGGATAGTTACCTGTGTCAACATCTCGCAGATTCATATAATTTCTGGCAGTATGTGTCAAGAAACATTGTATATGTGCAAAATTATAAAATAATTTATGAATAAACAATAATCGAGTAGTGGGGCAAATGTCATATATAATAACATATGGACCACAAGCTCTTAACAAGCTACTCAACATGACAAACATTATTATATTCTTAAAGGATACATTTGAAAGCCATTGAGGACCGACTTCACACGATCTTGTTCCGATTCTTCGAGAGGCATAAGCTCCGTCATGTTTAATATAATTTCCGAATTCCGCTTTTAATTTTCCCAAATTTTCAATAATATGCAAACACAGTTATTAGAAAATATATACGTAATAGTGGATAGTATGATGAAAAGAAGGTATTAAATACTTAGAATGTTTATGTAATATTTTTGGCTATTCGAATATTTTTGGATATACGAATTTATTCAAAATTGTTCACATTTATCAAAATTTTACAAACAAAAAGAATGCCAATTCCATAGCGAACTGTCAGCTGTCAATGTAACATCGGAAATCGGAACGATTCATTTACGTTTAGTAATTTTTTGTTTTATATTCCTTGGGTATTTAATTTTAAGTTGATAACCTTAGAAAAACTATATTGTGTGTTCGAAAATGCTTAACATTAATATACATAAAATTAATAAACAATGGAATTATATACCTATAAAATTGTTATTTTTTTGTAATTGTACTTATTCATTTCAATGCATGCAGCTTATGTTTAATTTGCTATAATGAAATATTTACATTAATCTCAATTTTCTCCTAATTTAGCTATATAAATACATATAATAAGAATGTGTTAGTTCAATTTCCTTTTTTATTAATTTTAAGCATAAAATATTATTTAATATATATTAATTTTTATTTAAGTTTTTAAATTTTAGCATTTATCTTGTGTGAA
>JBAIZZ010000299.1:127745-146702 GCA_037355905.1 Heliconius aoede
AGAAACATTATTATTATAGTTAGAAAGTAGAGATAATAAAAATATAAATATAATCATATTTATTACGTGAATGCTTTATTTTTGATGCGTATCCTAGCAATCGCTGCAGCGAAGTGAACTCTCTGATCCCACACAATATTTTCAACATCTTTAAATGGATATCCAGCTTCGTTCAAAATTCGCGCAGCTCGCTCTACCTCGCTTCGAGCACGTGCCATCCAACGACGGCGGGCCAGTTCCATCAGGAATAACCATAGCGTATGTCGATGTTGTATAAACTAGATATAAAGAAAATATCAAAATTATTCAGTTGTTATATTAATATTATTTAGCTGAAAAACTAATATATATTCAAACTTTTATTGTGTAAAAGAACTTTACATTTATTAATTATCAATTCATTTTGCACGGCACATAAGGCGACTTATCCAAACGATAACATCGCAACTTAAATGTAGTTTCACACGAAAAACGGTGTGATTATTTATCGAACCCACGTTTATCAGATTCAGAATCTACTAATGCCGTTTGTTTTTGCAAAAATAAGCCCTCATAAATACAGAGCTCGTTTTCGTGAGCGTCCTCAAAGAAAAAGAAATGGTTTTGGTCACGAGAATGCCATTATATGAGTTAGATGGCTTATATTTTTTGTCGTTACATCTTGTCGAATCTGCTTTTACATAAGTTATTGCTTTTCGGTAATGACATTCCATTGCAACCTTGCAAGATAACAAATCCAATATTTAACCTTCGAGAAAATATAAGCACAAGTTCAAGAGCGCTATGAACCGAATCTTTTAAGGCTGTCATACCCGTAGCTTTTAAGGTTGTATCATATAAAAATATGAAAATCTTAAGGAAACGAATTCAAAATAACTATATGACATTAATTATACAAAAGTAGTTCTAGTTTAAGAGAATCTTCATAGATGATTTATCATTATCTTAAATAGTAAAGTAAGAAACGTAGAGTTTTATATCTTACAGTATATAACTATCTATATGCATAATCATACTACAAGCAACTGTAAGAAGTCAAGTAATACAGAAAATTTCAAAATTGACGAAAAAAATCGACTATTTTGTCCAATCATAGAAAATAGAGAGATAATGTACTTCAATTCCTATTTAGATTAGAATAATCAAGTTGAATGAACAATCAGTCAATATGGTGGTTTCAAATTTATAGGCTACGGGACTACTTAGTATGTCAATAGTTTTTTTTCAGCTTCATATTAGGAGACACTATAAAAAATTATGAAAATTACCTTTGATGTACGATTTCCTCCCGAATTTGAGATTTATTGTGTATGGGAAAATATGGAGTGGAGATTGACCAACCGTCGCATTCAATAGATTGTTAATTTGTAAATATAATATTTTTTTTTATTTACCTTTGGATGATCACCGAAAAAGTCAATATCTTCAATGGCTTGGTCTAATACTGATTTATCTGAAACAAACATTTAAACTTATTATTTCTGAATATATTAATTTCTTTAGAATTAAGCAAGCAGTCGTGGCGGAGGGGCACAAAGTGCGCTGCAAAACCGACCGGTTCTGGGTTCAATCCTTACACAAGGAATTTATTTAATTATATATTTTTATTTCATCGCTTTGGTGTCGAGGGAAAGCGCGGCGTTGAGTTCCGCAACTCAACACGCAGCGCCCCCAGAATTCGGCGGAAAGTGGGGATCGGAGTATCTTAACACGATGTTTGAGATGTACCCACCGGGCTATTGATAGATTTTTTCTTTTTTATGGGAGAGGACAAGGCAAACGAGCGTTCGGGTCACCTGATGGTATGTGATCGTCGCCGCCCACGACCCCATGCAACACCAGAGGAGCCACAGGTGCGTTGCCAGCCTTCAAGGTGGAGATGAAGGGCACCGGGGCCCGGCATAACCTAATGCGAAACGCAGTGGCAAGGGCCACTACTTCACGCCGGTTTTAAATACCGGGGGTGGTATTAAATCCGGTCGAGTCTGCCCATGCGTGTTGCCATTACTGGCAACGTGACTCTACCACACGTACTTTAGTCGCCTCTTACAACACCGACAGTACCAGGGTGATCCTATTCTAAGCCGGGAGCACACGGCTGAAGTTACAAAGAAACCTCTGTTTCTGACAGAATAAGATCTGGCCGTCCACGGAATGTTCGTACGAAAATAACGATCAAAGCTATAAGGTAAAGAATTAGAAGAAATCCAGTCCGAAATCCAAAAGATTTTATCTCGGGCTCAGAAGAAAATATAATCTATCATCATATGTGGCATATTTTAAGAAATTATTTATTACTTGAGGATTATAAGAGACGCACTTGTTATTTCTTAACTGTTAATTTAAAAAGTTATAGTGTAAAATCAAGGCTACTTAAACGGTAGATACGCAACACTAGGTAGAGATAGCTCTTTCAATACAAAAACAACTTCTAATTTTCAAGCAAACAAAATAAAACATAGGTAATAAAGCTAGCAAGAGAATGTAATCACACAATATATATTAGTTTGTTCATTTAAAACAGCCCGCGCTTATCGTGATACAATGAAAACGATGTGTTGCTGTGATAAAAGTTAAATAATGCTTACAAAGCTTCGTGAACTAGTTTTCAAAGTTTGCGTGATGTAATTCACAGCAGCTAAAGTTCACGCTTCGCGAGCCTCCCGCCTTCATCACGACACCCTCGCAAATGTTGCCGCTATCCGGATATCACATTTTTAGGGCAATTTATCACAAGAAGGACATTTAAAGAAGGGCGTCCGGAGTTTTAGGGTCGTCGTGTTTAGTGATTTACGGGAAAAAAGTCACGAACGAAATTCGAATAACGCGACAGTAAAAACATTGACACTTTATAGCTGTGTCATAAAATTTTTGATTTATATGTGTGCCATGCTTAGAGGTACCATATTGATTTGTCTTTGTTTTCTATAAAACTGATACTTGATTATTAAAATTATAGATTATAATTTTAATAATTAAATTGTAATTTAATTGAGTTGTTTTCAGTTCTGCCACTCACGCAAGAATTCGGCGGAAAATGGAAAACAGAAGTGATTTACTGGAAATGGAAATGGTGTGTCTTAAGGCTAGGCTCCCAGACGCTCTCTGCATACTCTGCTATGTTCGGTTACTGCGTAAAGCTAAAAAAAAAAAAAGAAATATAGATATAATTTTCACTTACATCTAAAGACATCGTAGATAAGAGAGTAAACACAACGCATTTCCTGTTCATCTTCAAAGTGTACGTCCAATGGTGGCTTGCAAAGGAGTCTGGCTGCTTTTAAAACCTATAATAATAAATATATATTACTGGTGACCCACTCGTGGCTTCGCCCGCTTGAATTATACGATTATTAATTTACTAATATACACTTCTTTCGTTTTCTAGGATATAATACGATTTGAAAAACAATATCTATAAGTTAAGTTTAAGCCAATACAATCCAATCCAATTGTTGTTCGACATTCTTTAAAATAGTATATATCTTTTTTTATTAACCGATTGAAATAAAACACAAAATGTTGAGAGGAAAGATTGCGAAAATACAAAAGCGAAGACGTTAAGAAGTTTCTGAGATTAGTGTGAACAAACACAAAGAAAACCGACAAACAGATAAAAATCATTGTTATAGGTTCTATTACGTTATTATACGTCACCAATGACATTTTTTCTTATATATATCTTCCATGTGAAGACACTGAGTTACCAAGTTATTTCGATAAATAACTAAACTGTAAAGATACCGTTCATACGAGATATATACCTGTCCGATATCCCAGGCTGGACCGGACGCAGCTTTAACGGAGACCGGTGGAGGTGCATTGGGGTTCTTCGTAGATATAACTAAACTCCAAGGCGCCCATTCTTCGACAGCCTCCTCCATGATAATGCTTTCTTTTTTGACATCTTCTTCTCTAAGAACATATATTAGTTATTCATTGACAAATGGTCATAGACTACATTTTTGCTTAATTTAAATATTATATATATTCATTATACTTATTTTTTAAATCGATAAAGGCAAAGGTAACACAATCTTTTCATTTTTTTTTGTATATACATATATCGTTTAAGTAATTGAAAAAGATAAACAATAGATATTTACTTTTTTATCACACTATGTCCATCAAACATTTCTTTTATCCATAAAAATTGTAAGAAATCATTATTTAAGCTACATCGTTAATATTAAGACTTTTAGAAATTGGCTAAAAAGATTTTCTTTTTAAAAAACATAATATTTTCTAAAATGATTGCAGTAGTAAGTAATATAAAAAAACTACAACGTGAGTAAAATGGTTTGGTGTTTTATAAAATTTGATAGGAAAGTAAACTGACAGATATTTATTTTTTTATTTCTACAAAATCAGCCTGACAGTTAATTAAAACAAATATTTTTTCATAAACACATGTAGAAGAGTACCTTAGGTTGACTTTAAGAAATTTTTAGATATGTACAAGCCATATGTACACAACTAAGGTTTTTTTAACAAATATATATTATTTTCCTATATCTTTCAACAAGAGTATATACTAAATAAATATATACAAGAATATGTACTAATAATTAATTTAACAATAATTTCTTAACTAATAGTTTGAAAGTAATTAAAAACTGTAGTCATTGTGGGTACCCCATTAACAAATGAAGTCTAATTAAGGAAATAATATACTTTATATTTTTATTTTCTTGCTCTGGGAATGGAAAAGCGCAGCTTTGAGATACGTTCCTCAACATGTAACGCCTCTAGAAATCGTCGGAAAAAGGGAAACGATGACGAGAACGGGAACCAACTGTCCCATGTCTGTACACTAGGTTTCCATGTTCCCATTGCCTATCCTGCTACGTGCATGATACTGAGTGGCGGTAAGCTACTTAGTGGAGTTAAGGTTTTAAATCTTTCATTTTCCCTTTCTCGTTACAATTGCTGTTGTCTCGATAAACGTGACTTCCCTAATGAGCAATGTGAATCACAGCTTGTGTCATTTGTAAAGAGAAAACCATTTGGAATCGTTTAACTTTCAATTACCCAGCGGCCTCCAACGTCGAATTTATAACACTTTCCTTGTGAAATTGGTTCACGCAATCACCTAACTTATTTGTATGTAACCATACTGATGTGAGGCACGCAACCTAGATCATTATAGCACAGTTTAAGTTATCGCGAAAATATTTAGCTTTTATTGTATGTATTTCATCATATTCGTAACATGTTAAGTTAATATATAAGAAATAAACTTAATAAACTGAACTGCAACTTCAAGCTGTATCTCTAGCGGGGTAGTCAGAGAACGGACCGCCAAACGCTGCGGTCCCTGTCCCTGTCCCTGTATATATAATAAACGTTATAAGTATACAAAAAAAACCTTGTTAAGTGCGAGTCGAAATAGCGCACCGAGGCTTCAGAAACAATATCAGGATTGTAGTTCAATGGGAAGTACACCTTATAAAATTTGATAATCTTAAGTTTGCGTATGGCGTATGGCGTATGTATGTATTCGGTTTCTATTAAATTGACTACAAATATTTTTACCTATAAATTTTCATCGTATGGATTTTTTCCTTTATTTGTATTGTAAATTCTCACTTCGTGCGCAACTGTAGATCTACGGGAAGTATTTTACGGGATACGGAAAGGTTTTGATTAGGCTAATTTCATACAAAATGCAACAGAACTAATGCATTAATTTACGTTGACTTACAAGTTTAATTTTTGATGATTTTCAAGGAACCATCGATCGTTTGATTTCTCCACGCGATCGCGGACAGGAGGACAACTCGCGAGGATCCGTTTTACCTTTTGAGTTACGGAACCCTATAAAACTGTTTCTGTATATTATAAAATTTTGTTCATTTTTATACTGACAACTTTATATCTATATACTACGATTAATAAAAACCTTATTAAGGTTCAATATTTGTAAGCTTAGTTTAATTAATAGTTACAATAACTACGTTGTATTAGTTGTATTACCTTTTGATGTTCATATGTTTGTACATTAAATAGAAAAAGTAATAGCTATGGGTTCGATTCCCACTCGAGGGAATGAATTGTTATTTATTAATGTTTTTATTTCTTCGCTCTGGCGTCAAGGCAAAACACCAGCGTTGAATTCCGCCCCTTAACACGCAATACTTCGCAAAATCCAACGGGAAGTTAGGAACAGAGTGTCTTAACACTAGGTTCCCTCAACGTACCCTGCTGGGATACAGCGCGAAACTGATATAATTTAAATTAAACTTTCTATTGGGCCATATTTAATATATTGTGAAATTATGATTAAGTCCCATTTTAACACCATAAATTGCATTGGAAACACGCAGGAGAGCTATAAGTAGCTCAAGTTCACGGCCAGATAGACGTATGTAGTAGGTATCTGGAAAATAATTACCATAGGCATTTGCTAACCTGCATTAACGATAGCAGCCTTTGTTTGATTATTACGAGTATATTAAGAAATACATAATTTATTTATATTAACTAAGTATTGCACTATACATTTTTTTCATGATTGAGAAAAATCTATACGGATGCGGATAATTAAAACTCTCACTCAAGTGAAATAATTCATTCATCATTACTTTCTTCGCTGCTATAAATCCTTCACGCTGTATCCCGCACCTGGCAGAACTCAACGCCGCTTTATAGTACTACGCGTAAATTAAGTTAAGATATAAAGTATCTGATATTATTATTAGTTATCGAATAAAATACTTGCTGATCTACATCTAAAGTTTTCTGCATATCTACAAGATTGAAGTATTGGATGAGTCTCCATTCTTTATCACTTGGCAGGATCAGCTTTTCAGCTTCACTAGTGTCGCCCTCCAGCCTCGCCGCATCCTCTTGCACAAGGAGCTCGGCCAACAGTTTGGGATAAACTGTAAAAAGATTTCGATCGCTACATTCGCTAAGAGCAACCCACAGCGCATTAGGATCATATCCATTGGCCATATTTATTTTATGATTGATATAAATTTTATTGTGGCTTATCCAACTTTCTCTAATGATTTCTGCTTTTAAAAACGTTATAATATAATATTTATAAAAAAAATTAACAAATAATTAAATATATAAACTTTGTAAATCTCATATAACTCCGAAACAGAGTGCGTTATGTGTTTGAATGCCGCCCACCAACTGAGGATAAAACTAGAGACTTAAAGACAATCGCTCGAAGCCCAACCAGTTGCACTCACTTTTATATTATTTTACTATAATATCCGTGAATAAAATTATTTTGGCTTCAAAATTTTTAACTACATTAATGTATATCTATGTATTAAAAATAAAAATGTCATTCATGTCAAAAAAATCACAGCACAATGAACCGATAAAATGTAAAAAAATCAATAAAACAAATTATATTTTTCTAAAAGTACAATATTTCAACGTCGTAACTTCTAATAGAATAGAAGCTTCATGAAAAAATTCCAAGGTTTACAAATATGGATCAACTGATATCAAACGAGGAGAGCTATGAGGACCGTAGGAAACTTTTTCAAAATATATGGAATACTTCATTAAATTTAGATGAAAGGGATGATATTCTTAGCAAACCTAAAGTAATTAAGTAAGACTTTTTTATTATATACACATTAATAATAAAATTAAATTTCTATTAATATAAAAGTAAATTTCTATATAGTATAATTTTTAGCTCCGCGCTGTATCCCTCACATAGCATGAAAAGAAATCTATACCCTTGTGCCACTGAGCACACGACGGCCTCAAAAAGATTAATGATGTAATATTTTACTGTTAAATGATTATATTTTTATAACATTTAGAACCCTTCGTCTCGATGAAATGGACCGTTGCTTAGCAGGAAAGAAAAAAAAGCAGAAGATCAAAAATCTTAGGACGGTGTGCAATAAGCTATTAGACTTTTGTAATCGTCAAGATGCTGAAGATGTCTTTTATGAGCAGGTCCATATTTTTTAATAATATTTATTTCAACTGTATGATATTGTTTAAGTTTATATTATGAATGTGCAGGGTAATGCATTAAAGTAAATATATTTTCAGTTAATAGCCCAAGGACAAGCTCCCTTACTTAATGATAACTTGAAATATAAAACACATAAAAAGAAAATGGCAAAAGCGAAAAAGAGGACAAAAAGAATAAAACATATGTATCAAACAACCAAACCTGAAAATATCACGGACAGAGCTACAACGTCACAATATAATGATTTGCAAACAGTTTCCAATAAAACAGTTTCCAGAAACACATCGCCTATTAAAATAAAACGGGCCTCTATCTCATTTTCACCAAAAAAATCGTCCTTACTAAGAAAACGTAAAATTATAGCAAGAAAATCTCCAAAGAAGTTAGCTAATTTCAAAAAGGAAGAAAATTAATATGGACGAAAACAAAAAACACGTTACATAAATATGTAGAAACGTTGTCTCTATATTGTATTTTTAAGTATCCTTGTCTTTTCAAGGGTTAAATACTATACATCGAGATCACCTTTTGGAATTATTAAATGAAATTGCAACTTATATGCTTATTTTTCATTTCTTTTCAATAATTAAGTACATGCATTTTTTTCTTCCAAAAGGATTTTTTTATCTTTTGGATGGGGGAACTGTACAAGTGAAATGTCAGGTAAGATATTTAAAAGAATCAGAAATGGCGATGCTATAAGGAAAACTATAGGAGTACTAGATAGTAATAAACACACTCGTAGGTTGTTGTAGTCTCAAGCCAATTTCATTAATTTGGAGGAAAATTTATTTCGTATCATTTGAAAGAAGACCAAAGAAATCTTTGTGTTTAGTTGTAGCATCCAATCTTTTTGTGTCATCATCATCAGAAAAGACAAAAATGTAATTTAGTATTTTTTTAATGACTTATATCTTTATAGTGTTAAAATTTCGGGGCGTACAATATACTTAGCTAGAGATCGAAAATACGTAATATCTTTATCATGTTATTTAAATACAATTAAATTTGTAATGTTATCATTTTTAATGTTGAAGAAAGTCGTAATATATTCTAAGAGAAGATAATGTATTATATATCTAATAATACTTTATTAATTATTTAGGAAATAGACTAACAAAATTTTAGCGGCATTATTTATAATGTACACATTATGTACATATAGTGGCATTTATGATTTAATATTGTTGAACATTATCTTCATAATATATCGTTTTTACAATTAATAATCTGTGGCAAGATGAGAATCTGAAGTTAACAATACTACAGCTGAACAAAAATTTACCGTATTTATTATTACAAATAGAAAATACAGCAGTCTACAATATGACATCATAATATTTTCTTTCGTATGTATAAAACTAAGTTTTTGATATTTAACGGAAAACTATTTACGAACATACATTTTGTTTGACATACGCCGAAGTGTTTAGTGTCAGTGGCCGTGGTAAATATGTTGTGATCATAACAGTGAATATATAAATGCATTTCTACATCTTCTTCCGAAATAACGTTTTAGACGATACTTGAGGGCCAAGCGATAATGTCAGAATACGACTTACAGTTTCAAGCGGACCTAGAAAAGGCCCAGGCTCTTAGTTTAGAAAGTTTGGCATTGGAGCAATTTCGAAGGCAGAAGCAACTAACTAGTTCAGGTAACTGACGTAATATTGTTTACTCTAGTAGATAAGATGATCCAAGGCCTTTTTCTTATGCCTTGTATGCTCCCATTGTATCATGATTATTATGAAAACAAGAACACATTTATCAATTTATTGTATTCAAGTTTCGGCTGTTGTAAGTTATTTTCTTAAAAGGATTTATGTAAAAGTTACTTGGTCAAAGTATTTTTTAAATTCAGCACAATATCAAATGTTTTGCTGGTAAAACATTCATTTTATCCCATTACAACAGCAAGAAGACAGGTTGTATTGATGTAATGTACAAAATTGAGCACAAAACAATTGATAACAAGGCTATCTTTCTGAAAGGAAATAAAGTTCATTAGCCTTATTTCAATTTGTGTTTGTGTGAAGTAAGAGAGATTTGTTCTTTGTATTCTTTTAAATTATATATTTACATATACATCTGTATGTCTTGCTTTTTGTTTATAAAAATATATAATTTACCAAATATATTAAATGTTATTGTAATATAATAATGATAGTGTTCTAGATAACTTTAATATCATATTGTGTACAAGCGTTATTGACTACATTTGCAAAAATTAATATTATTTGTAATCTCTAACATGTTAAATTAACAAATCTATGTCCATATTAAAACTATAATCTTAGTTATACCTGTAAACTTATTTAATAATAATTTCTAGTTGTTCTTAGAATTATATTTACTTAACATGGATTAGGGATAGGCATAAAGGCAGCGGGAGCCTAATATTAACTACACTCCAATTGTTATCTTCCATCCAATTTTTGATACAATCTGTATTGAATGGCAGAATTCAAACACTCACTTTATCTAACAAGGAGGAAACATATTTTACTCTAACATTAAATTTAATAAAATATATAATCCATTGACACTTGTTTTCTATGTGAAAATTCTGTATTTACTAATCCTTCTATAAAAGTTGATATTTTTTTTTCTTTGGGAATATCTGCAATCAGTGTGCCACTTTTAGCAAATTTGTTAAAGGACTTAGTCATGATGAGCGTGTTCTCCAGTGGGGACATTATTTATATTTCTCAATTTTCAAGATGTCTTTCCTTTTGATGTGTTTTACATAGCTATGTATTGTTAGCTGCTGTGATAGTGAGTTAGGATGGACTTCTATTCTGCCCCTGTATCTCTTTGTGAGTTTGGCTATTTCTTCCTTTACTGAGTAGTAGTGAAAACTATGTATGTAATGTACTTTCTGAAATATATTTATGTACATTAAATATATTTCATATTTCATATTCATATTTGTATAAAATTTCACAATATTATTTAGATATATTGTGATTAGAGTATGTTATCAGTTTATTATAATCTTGTAGATAATGCACGAGATACGGGCAGTGCCAGTATACGTCGAAGAGAAGAGAGTGACGGACCGCCGCCAGCTCTGCCCCCGCCACCAAGGAAACCCCCGCGACGAACTTCAAGTTCGGAAAGCTCAAGGTTAGGCTAAGGCTTACTCTACTGCTATATTAAAATAAATCCATACAAATCCAACATATTTAATAAATTTGTATGGATTTGTCAAATCATTAAAAATTTGTACATAGTAGTTATGAAAATAAAAGCGTATTTTACGTATTATAAACATATACAGATTTGTTTCTTTTGTTTAAAATTAAATGTTTTTTTTCCATGTCTAATCTTATAATTGATGATTCTTCACTTTTTTTTTGATAAGCAATGATAAATATAAGCGACCATATAACCGCTGGCCCAAATAAATTTATTTCAAAAGCACTTAATATACGCAATTGTTTTGATTATGTACCATAATTTGTGACATTTGATGATAAATTGTTCTAAAATTTACAGGTCAACAGGAACCAGTCCAACAAGAAATACGAATAGTGAAGTAAACCTCATATCATTTACCAGCCCTACTAGTAAAGCACCATCAAATGATTCTCATGCCTTCCTTAAAGAATACATTGATCAAATCAACAAGTATGTTTATAAAGTTTCATATAAAGTATTTTTTTTGTATTCATGTCTTTATTTTCAATATTAATGAGCTTTTTGTGGGCTCTCATCCCAAGCCCAACGATTTTTGTTTATCAGCCTCACAGGGAAACTTGGTAGTGTAAAGTTTTTGCTTAACACTCGGTTCGTCACTTTGTGCCAAATTAGAAGGATTATTTATTGTTAATGTTTTAATTTTCTTACCAGACAGATATACTGTGTTAATATGAGCTCTATACTCTTACTCTACCATACCCCTTAGTTATGCAAGGAATAGACATACTATCTCTTAGTTACTATTGTTACTTCTTACTTATTAATTTTGTATATTTTACCAGATTGGGCCCACAGGCAGAAGAAACAGTAAACACAGAGCAATCAACGATGAATAACCAATACAACCAAAGACCTGGCTACCCAAACAATGCCATGTATAACTACAACTATCCTCCACCCCCACCACCGTATACAGGGATACCACCTTACCCAACTATCAACCCTTATGGAATGCCTACACCTGTACCTAATTATGGGTATTATAATCCCATGCCAAGTCAAGATCAAACATATGTAGTCAGTAATCCGTCTATGTATGCGCCGTCTATACCCTACACGCAAACTAGGATGGCATCACCTTCACCGTATATGGGATATCCTCCACCTAACATGGCACCCCCGGCATACAATTACAATACTACCAATCTTATCACAAGACCAACTAGACCTATTTATCCACAATTAAATCAATTACCAACATATCCACCGCAAAGTAAAGTAACGCAAAATCAGAATTTGAACAACAACATTAATAATAACAACAATGCTACTTTACAACCAGTTGTAACGGAGCAACCTAGAGATAGTGTGGAAAGTAATACATCGAAATTTTCAGAGGTTAGTATTTAGTTTGTATATAATTATAATATGTTTTGAATATGTTCTAGTTTACATCAAGTTTCAGTTTAATTTAGTTTTATTTACTTTTATGCGCCTCTATAGGATATAGTTTAAAACCTATATGCCGTCATGGCGCGGTGGGACAACATCGGACTGTAAACGCATCGGTTCGATTCCGACTCCCACTCGGGGAACTTAATCATATCCATTTCCTCACTCTGGCAGACAAAAAGTGAGTATTTGGTAGAAAGTGTGAAGTTGAGAAAATGATACATATATAAATTATCTTCAGCAACCAGAAATGGTAAAAATTGATCATGATTTTTTTTAAATTATTAACCAAAATAAACTGAATTAAGAACAGAACAGACTGGCTTCACCCTAGGTTCCCTCTGCCTACCCTGCGTGCGTGGGATACAACGTGAACCTGATTAATAATTAATAAAAAAATATTTTTTTATTAATTATTAATATTATTTCGGTTTACGTTTCACAGCTGATTTATATCAGCTCAATGAATAATTAATGATATAGTAATTTTGGTTCCAGTTGAACGAGTTAAGCGACGCAATAGATAGTCTGCCCAAGTCGTTAAACCTGATCGACTTCGGCCTCAAGTCCAACAGTGGGCAAGGTAGCGTAAGAGTCAGTGTGCTAGAAGCGTTTGATCCGCTACTAACTGAACAAAATCATTCTGGTGAGTGGTCTGTGTCTCATTATCATAGGGAAAATGATGGCAAATGTTTGAAATATAAATATTATTATAAACATAATTAGCATAATTAGATAGCCGTGTGGTCCCGGCTTAGAATAGGATCACCCTGGTACTGTCGGTGTCGTAAGAGGCGACTATAGTACGTGTGGTAGAGTCACGTCGCCAGTAATGGCAACATGATTAATACCACCCCCGGCATCTAAAACCGGCGTAATGTAGTGGCTTTTGCCACTGCGTTTCGCATTAGGTAATGCCGGGCCCCGGCGCCCAACATCCTCCACCTTAAAGGCCGGCAACGCACCTGTATCTCCTCTGGTGTTGCATGGGGTCGTGGGTGGCAGTGATCACTTCAGGCGATCAGGCGATCCGAACGCTCGTTTGCCTTGTCCTCTCCCATAAAAAAAAAAGAATGTTTATGGATAGTTCATTATATTATACAATAAGAACTTTGTGAATATATACGAGTTTCTTGTCTAGTGCTGTTTTCATATAATAATATAAAATAAAGTATTATAATATAAAATAAAGATTAAATTTGCTTACAATTTGCCATCTTACTCATTGGATTTAAAAGTATATTTCATTTGTATTTCATATGTCATTGGGTTGAAAATGTATTTCATTTGTGTGTTTATTTTTTTTCTGTGTTAATGGTGTGTTTTTGTGGTTAATAATACTGCTAGAATTTCAAATGGGATGCACATATGTAAAAATCATCATCATTTTGTGTTAATCATTTTAATAAATGTGCTTATGTAATGTCAACTTTATATCTTATTTTGGTTACATAATACTGAAATCAAACAACACAACACACAAAATGAACACAAACACTAACATCAACCTCCTAGACTACTTTCATATAACACAAACATTTCCACTGCCACCCTCTAGACTATGCGATAACGAGTGAGGGTTCCGGTTCGGTCTACGAGGAATATGATCCCCTGGACTTCTTGTATGGCGAAACGGAGTTACGCGACGCACCTGTATACGCAGCTGTCAATAAGAGAGAGAGTACGATGGTGCCGTCTCCGCCGCCGAAGAATATACCAAGTGTGCCAGCGGTGGCTAAGCGCACTAGTACGGTAAGATTTGTTTTATTGGTTTGGATTTTTTTCTTTATGCTAGAAAAAACTAAATTTATTTTCAGATAAATTTTCCATTACTCATATATTTTACTCATATTTTATCCACAGAACAAGTTATATGACTGCATAGTCCGAACACGCACTAAGAACTACGACAGTGAGCACAAAGCTTTTTTGAAAATGGTTCTCGATGTTAGAAGTGAGTATACTTTATAAGATTTTTTTTACACATTAATTTATTTATAAATAGGTTTCCGAAAAGCTTATACTGAGAATTAAAATAGCGCGGCGCTAAGTTCAGCTACTCAATACGCAATGTCTTGAATACGCGTGAAAAGTGGAAACGTAATATCTCGACACTACTTAGTACTTAGTACCTGGGTCTCTTTGCCCTACATGGCAGAGTCCATAGTTGCGTAAAAAAGTAAACCAAAATCAAGAAATAGATATAATATTTAATATAGCATCGTTAAGTATTTGGAAATTCTTGTTATATTATAGTAGGTTTTCTTGCAGGTTTGCTTGTTATTTGTTGGAATTCTCAATTAGGGCAATATTTATAATATTAGATATGTACAATAAGCACACATATAAATAGATGTTTATTTTACATATCTAAAATACACACCTATATAGAATGGTGCGTTAGGTCTTGTTACTTTTGGTGTGTCTTGTTTAAGATCTTCTGGACACTAGGTTTTAATTACAAAAAAATATATATTTACTTATTGTTAAAATATTGCAGAAAAATTCAAACATACAGACGAACAATCCAACCCCGGCCACGTGATCGCGGCGCGCTCGGGCGGGAGGTACCCACCTAACACTAGCATTAAGATACTAGTCTACAACTCCCATACCGATGAGCCGATCACCTTCACTTCTGATGGTAAACTGAGTTTAAACTTTATTTATATAGCAGTAAAGCTATGTCTGGTGTAAATTATTATTAATGTTTTAACTTATAATTATATATTAATTTGACCGTGCTAAGATTTTGATGAAAAAATATTGTTAAGCATGTTTTTGGTTTTGTTACAGTGGAATCGACTGTAGAGCATGTGATCCTAACAGTAGTGTGCTCACTTGATGAAGATATCAGAGAGGACATGTCTGAATATATGTTGAGGGTAATTTATCACATTTAAGTTGTTTTTTTGAATTTGCGTATTTCCTGCTTTAGCTATTACTTACTTACCATGTTATTACAGAGGAAAAGAAGAATGTATTAGTTTGTCGTTACTTTATAACAATTGGTATTAGTTGTAGAAAGAAGTT
Organism: Heliconius aoede; assembly: GCA_037355905.1. NCBI lineage: Eukaryota > Metazoa > Arthropoda > Insecta > Lepidoptera > Nymphalidae > Heliconius > Heliconius aoede. Next base: position 143,326 of record JBAIZZ010000299.1, read on the forward strand.
GAAAATATTAAATATAATTTATTACTTTAAAAGAAATGAAATTAAAGTAATTTACAAAAAATCTAGGTATGGGGAGCAAAAGAGTATCTAACTCCAGGCAGTGCGCTCAGCGAATACGACTACATACGCGAATGTGTGCGGTTAGAGAAGGACGTGCGGCTGTGTCTCGGCGAAGGCAAGGACGCGTCACTGGCGAGGACGGAGCGAGACGACGCGAGGGACTCGCATCTCACTCTAGATGATTTGATACCCACTCAAGGGTCCTTGCCGATGTTGTCGTTTGATAACTTGTCGATTTTACTTGGTAAGTATAATTTTATTAAGTTAAATGTTATTTAGTTATTTATGGGATTTCCCTATATGGGACGGATGAATAAAGTTAAATTATTTACATACTCTCAACAAAGTCAGATAAAGGGAAATGGTAAATTTAACGCACGCAATGTTTCAAATAATCGTAAAATTTTATGACCCTAGTTTTTCTACGCTCTTATGCTTTTTTTGTATAGCAAGATGCGACTAAAAATTGGGAACTGACAGTTGCATTTTTTGTTGTGATTATTTCTCAAATGTATTACATAAAGCTATTATGAAAGTAGATTCTACAATTTCAAATATCTTTTTGTATTAATTTACACACTTCTTATAGTATTTATTGACATTTCGATTAGTTATGAACGCGATAGATGTGACTTCGATTTTCACGCAAGGAAAGAATTTTTTGCTCTGGTAAAATAAAAAGAAATGAGCGGAGCTGAGTTCAGCCACTCAATATGTTGTTTCTTGTAAAAAATGTGTTACGTCCTCCAGAGACGCTGGAAGGCGAGCTGTCACGCGCTGTAGGCGTGGTGGGTGCGGAGGGAGCGGCGTCGCCCAGCGCCGTGTTCCAGGCCGTCAAGGCCATCTGTGCGCTCGCCGGCGGCCTCGAGACGCTGCACGTCACGCACACGCTCAACGCCTTCGCCAAAGCGTGCACAGCGCAGGTATAGTAAAACTACTTGTTAATAAAGGGAGGAGGTTGTCAATTTTAGAGTTTGTTTACTGAGCTCGCAGTCAATTAGTAATTATTACTAATTACAGGTAACAAACACGCTCCGTCCCGAGATCCAATCAGACAACGGCGCGTACTGCGCGGTGTCGCTGCGGACGGCGAACTCGCGTGAGGCGCTAGCGCAGCAGTGCGCGCGTGTGCGCGATGCCGTGCGCGCGCTTCTCGCGCTTTACACGCGCGCGCGCCTTCTCGACTTCTGCATGGCCGAGGGGACCATCGTCGCCACTGATGTTAATAGTAAGTGCCCTCGTCACTCGTCGTCACATAGACCTCTCATCTTTGTATTGAATCGAGTCGTAAGGACAGTAACTTATGTTGATGTGTGCGGAGACTTTTGTATTTTTGCCACAGAGTATGGATACCAACTATAGATGAAAAAAGTAGACGACCGTTTTGCTTAGAAATCCAATAAGGAGACTTATACCCAACAATGAGTGAAAAAAGTTGAAAAATAATCTTTTGTAAATATTGTTGTAGAGTTGACATTTCAAAGACAATAATGAATTAACTATGAACCAAACAATTTTATATCTGTATTGAAAAATATTTCAACATAAACGCATTCTCCCCCAGAGGCGATACCAGCCCCTACAATAACCGAGACGATGCTGTTCTGCATAGAAGCGGTGCACTGTCTGCCGCATTGCTGGACGCATGACGAGTACCTGTTCCACGCGCAAGTGTACTACGGGACGAGACCGTTCAAACTGTTGCATCTGACCCATATATCCAAGATTGAATGTGGTGGTTTCTATCCGAGGATTATTTTTGATACGTGGTAGGTTTGTTTGTGTATTTTTGTTTATGTGTGAAAGATCGTCATTTAAGTGAGATTCCGCCATATGCAGTTTTTTTATATAGTCGTTAAAAAAAAGCACCAAAAGCGTATATCTATTACATTTCAATACATTTTTCTTCTAAGTTCTAAGTTACGAGACACTTATTTATATATACCAACTTTATTATAACACTAACACTTATTTATGACAACGTTTCATAAATCAAATTACGTAACTTAATATTTGAACGGTAGAGACATTTCAACTTTAGGCAAAATTAAAATTAAAAAATTAATTATTAACTGTCATTAATTTAAATATATTTGCTTCAGGTTAAATCTCGAAGATGTTCCAATTAACATTTTACCACGCGAAGCTCGTCTCGTACTTACATTGTTCGGACGGACACAAAGAACGGAAGAGCAGCTTCAAGCGGAAGCTCAACAGAACAATAAAGAAGGGGAGGAAAATGGCGACGTACAATTCGAACAGGTCGAACTTGGCTGGACGGCGATACAATTGTTTGATTATAATGGGTATTACAACGATAATCACCATTTATATATGCTTTTATCATAATTATACTAAGTACATTTAGATTTTAGATGTTTTTATATAATGAAATATAAAAAGCAATGAGTACAAGTTCAACACGTGGAAATATTAATATTTGCATACATCTATGGTCTATTTACGCACTCGTAAAGCGTGAAAAGATGAATAAATTGAAAGTTTTTTTTATTAATTTATTTAAAGTATACAATATTAATTAGAATGCTGGCATCGGGGCATTACGTGTTGCCGCTATGGCCGTCGTGCTGTGACCGCCGTATTGGACCTGCGCCACACGCTCTACACACACCGCCTCAGCCCTACCCACTTGTTAATATTGGTATGTTTTAATTTTTTTAGAATAATAGAATTATATTATATAACATAATTATTTATTATGGATGTTTTTAGCTTGTCTGTCTTGTTTGTTTGTTTTTTTGGCTTCTGTCCATTGTATAGCAAAATAGGCAAGGTGACTTAATCGTATTTATTACCATGCAACACCTAATTGTCAGCACCAAAAATTTCTTACCATTGTAATGGAAATGAAAATAAATCATCCACTTTTTGGGAATTGAACCCACTACCATGTTTACACTTAGACACTGTATAATATGAACAATTAGCAATTAATAATGTAGCAATATCATCTATTGAAATAGCGGAATTATGCCATCACTCTAAATAATATTTTTTTGATAAATAAAAACCTTACCTATACTCTAACGTCAAACATAATATTCTTTCTCAGAAATACCAATATACACTCGCACTGGAGTAAAATGGACTAATGGTGAAGAAAGCAACCAAAAGTTACCTCCAGAAGATTTACCTAAGTTCGACTCTTTAGATGGTCACACGCAGTCACAATTATTACATTTAGTAGAACAAGGAGCGTATCAAAGAATGCCTAACGAAGGACGAGAGGTAAGAAATAATTCATTCCAAGTGGAAATCAAACTCACAACCATCATTTTAACAATCAAATGCTATGC